>JAMAKE010000364.1:0-10781 GCA_023628695.1 Nectriaceae sp. PG4201
ATGGAAAGGAGGGAAGATGAGGGATTTATGGGCCGCTCGTTTGGATGGGCCGCTCGATTATCATATACGTTATATATAAATTATTAAGCTTTTTATTTAAAAGCTTAAATAATAATAAAAAACTTATATAAATAATACTTAAGCATAGTAAAAAATATAAAGCTAATAAGCTATCTCATTATAATATTGCTACTATAATATTAAGCCTATTAATAACATAGCTAATAGCTCAACTACTAACCACTCAAAGGTTAGCATTATAAAGACTCTACTGTAATGCCTTGTCTTTGAGGTTCTTGGTGAGGATTTCAGTAAAATTCCAGTGCTCGTGCTGGGAAAGGCGAGATTGAGAACGGTGAGAGGGCGAGCCATGTTTAGAGCGGGCAGAGCGGGAAAGCCTAGCAGATATCGCAGGCCAGGCATATCACTCCTCATAGCCTGAGACAAGCGATCGAGTCTGGGATGTTTATGGATTGCGACTGTGCAATCTGGGGTCTTATGATACATAAAATTTTACGCAGAGGGAGATTGTCGATATGACTGAAATCCCAACTACCGCCATTAGGGAGCAAGAGTCTGCTAGATACATATCATCCAGACAAGATTTCGAGGGTATATAGATACGGCTACGATACAGTCACCCCGTGTGCCAAGGTAGAGTCGGGAGACATTAATCATCCACGATCACGGCCAGATCAGCCAGGTCTCCGTGACTGAGTATCATTGGGTAATTGGTGCACAGTGATTTATCGCCAGGAAAGACCTAATCATTGCGTTATCTGTCTCCCACTTAGGCAGCGAAGACCACACGTGAAGCAGAGATTCGAGCGTGAAATTACAGACACCCTCAGAAGCAGGATCAAGACATAAGAACCGCATTGATACAACCACCTACTTCTCATGATTTTATATTGAAAGGTCATTGCTTCTATCGACTTCTTCTGGGCTGAGTCTCGTTGACAGCTTTATGATGTATATCAGTTACCCTGAATCGATTGCTAAGTTGACCTTGGAAATCAAGACTTGGATGATTGGATACTTCCAGAACAGGCATGGGACCCTGGTGGATGACATGTGAAGTTACCAAGGCACTGCTCAACTCAGACCAGTCCGAGTGCCGTCAAGCTACTGAGCGTGTCACATCTAATGCTTACCAATTTCTTTTTAGAAATCCGAGTCTAATCGGGCTTCAACCTGCAGATCGTGTGCTGTGGTGGCGCTGGCCATCAAGGTACAAATAGTTAAGCTTCAACATATGCTTATCCCCATCATGCAAGGAACCTCGTTGAAGCGACCTCGCAAACAGGCTAGTCTAGCAGATGCTAGGCGCTTAGCTGCATGTGACTGGTGGTAGGCTGACCTCTTTCGACTTCATGCGCCGCTTGTTAGACATGGCAGCCAAGAGTAGACGCCAAGAGCTGAGACTATAGCCTTGCCAAAGAGGTTGCAGGGACAAAGAAATCGATTTCTCTACCTAGGTAGTAATAGCGCTTATCTCGGTGCTCGGAGGAAAGTTGTGTTGAACGTCCTATCCTGTCGACACCGAAAGAATCCCAATCCATAGTTCAGTTTCTTCATCCATGTCCCATCCCAATGATTTTCAATTCCCTTATGGGTGGGGTTTTCTTCTTGTCTGAAAATTAGTCAGATATCCAATCAAACACGTGCGCTCTGAAATGACTTACTTCGGTGTTTTAATGAACCTCACAGTGGAAAACGTTACCGAGGCTTCCGTCACCACACTTGTCATCACCGTGGGTGTGGCAGGCAGAGCCAGGGGGAGGAATAAAGGAGTAGCAGCACCACTCGCAATCGACGGCATCGCCGTCGTTCCACTCAAAGCAGTTTCCGCCGGGCTGCTCGCACTCGTCTCGCCTGAAGACTCTGGCACCGGCGTTGTTGGGAACGGCGTTGGTGGCGCCGATGGCCACAACGGCGGCCAAGAGGAGAGAGGTAACGGAGACCATGATGGCAGCGGGGGCTTGAATTCGAGGTTGATTATTGACGGCTAGGTTTCTGAACGGAAGCTATGTGGATAATGAAGGCTAAGTAGTTGTTGGTTTGGGGAGCTTGAGGTGGTTGAGTGCGCTTTATAGTCGTTCAGGAGCACCTCTTTGGCTCAGGCTCACTCTTCATGCTGATGACTGAAACTGGATCGCCGACGGCCCGAAGGATATTTCAAAGAGGTTATTCGTAGACCTGCAGCGCAATAAACCCGCAGTTGCAGTCTTCGCTGCCCACGTCTACATTGCTCAAGCAAGCTATACCAACTTGAAGCTATTCAGGACATCACATCGCGGGATGTCTTCAACCCCTGCTCCAACTAGCCAAACGACCTTCCCTTTTTCTTAAGATCGGCCGCGCGAAGGTGCTGGTCAGCTTCATAGACCATGCCACTCCCGCCAAGAATCAAGCTCGCAAAGGTTCTCAAGTACCTTGATGACCGCCAAATGCCCACGATTTTGAGCTTGAACAGGTAAAGCGCTGGAGTAACTATTGAAATGACCCGCGGGATGCATCATAATACAACATCGCGATGAGAGAATTACCTGGATCCAACCCTTAGAGGATCTTGGCAACTTGGTTCCTTAGTTGCGAGAACATCAGGCTGAGTGATCAGACTCTGACTGTGTATAAAGAGAGGTGTTCAGCCTCGCTTGTTCTGGGGCATCGTTAACTCATTAACACTACCCTGTTCTCCGTTGCAGATCAAGTCAAGATGCCTTCTAAGCCTTGGACTTCGTCCCTCCTCTTGGCATCAGCTGTCTCGGCAGCGGTTCTGCCCCGTGTCGAAACTGAGCCACCCGCATCGGCTTGCACGTAAGACCTCTCATTATACTTCAACGGCACGGAACTGTAAAAGCTAATAATGCTTGAATCTACAGGACTAGCATTAGTACTCGCTATGGCATTGACGCCACAGTCACCGACTACACAAGCTGGTACAGCTCCATCAACTCCAAGTACTACACTGAAGGATGGACCTGGAGCGGCTCCCGCATTCCAATCTACACTCAGTACCTGACCGGTGCCGACGGAAAGCCAACTAGGACTGCTTACGGCTACATCGCGTCCGACATCCTGGAGGCTGACGGGTACCGTATCATTTCGTCCACAACCGTCGTGACCAAGTGCACCACCACCACTCAGGATCCGCTCCCACCTTCGCCAACAGGTTCTATTTGTTCACCTCATGGTGATCACTGTATGTAATCCCCCCCTGGAAACATGGGACAGAGCTAACAACACAGGGCACTGCGAGCCTTCTCCAACCGCAACGGATGATGATAACCTGCCGCCTTCTCCTACAGGCTCCATCTGCTCGCCCCATGGCGACCATTGTATGACTCTGGGGAAAAGGTTGTGAGACTGACGCTAATGCACCACAGGGCACTGTGAGCCATCTCCAACCGCCACAGCAACCACCACAGATGATAACCAGCTACCGCCATCTCCAATCGGCTCTATTTGTTCGCCACACGGAGATCATTGTGAGTTTGTTATTCTAGAGAAAAAGAGCAGGACTATTACTTATGAATTTCATAGGGCACTGCGAGTCATCTCCAACCGCTACAGCAACCACTACGGATGATGTCCAGCTGCCACCATCTCCTACTGGCTCTATATGTTCCCCGCATGGAGATGATTGTAGGTTTCTCCTTTTGGCAGAGAAGAGAATCGTCACTTATGGATTGGATAGGGCATTGTGAACCCTCTCCAACTGCCACTGAGCCTACTAAGCCTACTGAGACCGACCGCGATGGCGAGCTACCACCGTCTCCCACTGGCTCTATCTGTTCCCCACATGGAGATCATTGTGAGCTTCTTCTCTTGAAATGGAATAGAGTCAGTGCTGATAAATTAGATAGGGCATTGTGAATCCTCTCCGACTGCCACTCAGCCTACCAACCCTACTGAGACCGATGATGACGCCCAACTACCACCTTCTCCAACAGGATCTATCTGCTCACCCCACGGAGACCACTGTAAGTTCCTATCCCTTGCAAAAAGACCACATGGGATCCTGACATATTTGTAGGGCACTGCGAGCCTTCTCCAACTACGACAGATCCTACGGAAACAGATTACGGAAACCTTCCTCCTTCTCCTACCGCGTCTATTTGCTCGCCTCATGGCGACCATTGTAAGTTTTCCAGACCATGGCCCGCACATGAACAGAATACTGATACCTATTCAGGGCATTGCGAGCCTTCTCCTACTGCACCTGTCCCTACAACAACCGACGACAATGGCCAGCTGCCGCCTTCGCCTACCGAATCCATTTGTTCACCACATGGAGACCACTGTTCGCCATGTCGACTCCCAAGTTAAGAATGAGTTCTAATGAAGTTTACAGGGCATTGCGAGCCTACCGATGGTGGCAACCATCTTCCTGTAAAGACCACGTCTACTGAGGGAGATGTCAGGCCTACGTCAGGGCCAGGCGAGGATGGTGGTGAGTGTGAACCGCACGGTGACCACTGGCACTGCCCTCCTGGAGTCAAGGAACCCGCTTACCCTCCTGGTGGCGAGCCTGGTGATGATCACGGCGACGGAGGGGCCGGGGAGTGTCAAGCCCATGGTGATCATTGGCACTGCCCTGAAGGTATGGAGGAACCTCCTTACCCCCCGGGACAAGAGCCCGGCGGTGATGGCCATAACGACGATGGCAGCAACGGAGGCTCTGAGCAATGTGAAGCTCACGGAGACCACTGGCACTGCCCCGAGGGTGTTGAAGAGCCACCTAACCCTCCAGGTGAGGAGCCAGGTGATGAAAGTGACGGCGATTCCAGCTCTGACAGCTCCGGAAACTCTGGCGATAACCCCTTCGGCGATGATGCCGAAGCCAACGGCTGTGTTCCTCATGGAGACCACTGGCATTGTCCCGAGGGTGTTCCTGAGCCTACAACTCCTCCAGCGGCCGCATCGACCCTCGCCGCATCGACCCTCGCCACAGCGACGAAGCCCACAGGCAGCTCCTCCGATGCCTCTTTGACGCCTGGCATATCTGAACCCGCAGTTGTCGTCAACGGCGGCTCTAAGCTGGCCGGATCGTCTACCTGCGCGGCTCTCATCGTTACATTCTTCTTCGGAGCCCTTATAGCTTAGTTTCTTCTCTATAGGCCTTCTAGTCTTTCATTAGCAGCTCTGCCACTTCTTTCAACAGAGTAAATATAATAAAATAATCTAGGAGGTAATCTTATAATGAACTATAGCTATAAGATAGCATTTTAAGTAAATTAATTATTAAAATGCTCTTTAGTGCTCTCTTTATAAGAAGTAGCATAAAAAAGCAATATTACTTATTAACTTTACCTTAAAATATAATGCCCTTGCTAAATCCCTTTAATAATAATTATTATTATAATTGCATTAAAGCCTTTAATTATATTAATAAAGTCTCTCTTACTTAATAAACCTCTTAAACTGCTCCCTTAACTAGCTTTTTTAATATTACCTTTCTATTATATATTACCTCTCTTACTCTTAAGCTACTTCCTCCCTCCCCCTAGCCCTTAGCTAAGGTTACTCTTTCTACTTAAGTTATATTACTACTTACTTTCTTTAGCTTCTCTCTTATAAGACTCTTTATATAATATATATAATATATATAATAAGTAAGTAGTGTAAATAAGCAAGTAGCATTTAAATCTCTTAATTCTTCTTTTATCTATTTAATTAAATAATTCGTAATAATATACTATATCTTAGCTAAATAAAGAAGCTAAAGTCCTTCTTACTCTTTAAGCTCTTTAGTAAAATCTAAAGCTAAGTATCTAATGCACTATAGCTATTTATATAGTCCTTGCAAGAACCCTTAGTTACTATTAAAAGAGTATGCTTTCTTAAGTTAATAATATACTTAATTTATAGAAGCTATTAAACTTAAAGGAATAAATAATTATTAAGTATATCCTTAATTTAAATTTTTAAGAATTTTCTTTATATTTACTTATTATTAAATAAAAGGTATAACTTATTAATTAATATTAAGCTTATAATATTATTAAATAATAATTATAACTTTAAATATATTTATTTTATAAATATAATTATAAGAAAGCTTAATATAAAGATTTAATTCTTATTTATTAATAATTCTTATTTATAAAGAATATAATAATATATATAAGAATTAAATAGCTTATTTAATTAAGTAGCTTATAATTTTTAACCTTCTTATTAAAAATCTTAATAAAAGTATAATTAATTATTTAATTAATTAAAATTAATTATTATTCTCTTCTTTAAAGATTTTAATTATTATCTTATAAGTCCTTAAGTTATAATTAAATTAATAGCAAAGCTTATAATACCTTTCCTTTAATTATATTTCCCTTCTTTACCCCTTATTTTTAATTAATTTAACTTCTCTCTTAATATTAAGAACTATTTAATTAATTATATTTCTTTCTTCTTATATAATTATTTTCCCTTTATTTTATAGCTAAGTTTACTTTGCCTTATACCTTTTATTAAGGGTTATATTTACTTATTAAAGGATTTAATTTTTATATTCTAATAGGGCTACTTAATATATTATAGCTTTTATTCTCTTAATAAAAGAGCTTAAAGCTCTTAAAATAAAAGCTAAGGAGTTATTTTAATATTTATTAATTTATATTTTAAGATATTTTAATTAAAAGCTAGCCTTAATTATAATCCTTAATATTAAAGAGATTTAAAGGTTAAGGAGGCTAAGCTCTCTTAAGATAAGCATTAAAATTTATAATTAAATATTAAGCTTTTAAATAATTAATTTTAAGTTAAGAGAAATAAGCTTTATCTCTTTAAAACCCCTCTTAATATTTTTCTTTATAAGGGAGGCTTAAAAGGCAATATAAAATATTAAGAAGAACTTAATCTTTAAATTATAAATTATAAAGCTTTTAATTAAATATTTTATTTATTTATTATATATTTATTTAAATAGCTTAAAATAAATAATATTAAGAGATTAAAGTAAATATAATAAATAATATATATTATAAGCATGCAGCGCACCTAAGCATATAGCGCATTAAGATTTATACCTTAAATTGCAATTTTAAGAAATTCTTTAAAAATTAAAACTAAGCTTAATATAGCTTAAATTTTAATATAAATTAAGTTAATTGAAGATTTATATACTAGAATCTTTATAGATTTTATGAAATTAAATTAAAATAGATATTAAAAAAAGCTTATTTACACTGTTTTTTTTAGGTTTTTTATATTTAAAAAGCTATATAAACTCTTTAAAAATATAAGAAAAATATTATATAATAACCTTTTTCTTAAGAGATATAAATCTTAGTTTTTAGCTATATATTAATTAAATAGCTTATTTTTTAAAGTTTAAAATTTCTACTTTTAGCTATATAATATTAATATATTATATACTTATTTATATTATATACTTATTATATATATTATAAAATTATTATACTTTATAATATATATCACAAGCAAGTGAACTACTTAAGTAAGTAGACTATAAATCCCTTAAATCTCCTCCTTTCTATTTAATCAATTAATTCTCAATAGCAAAGAATATCTCAACTAAATAAAGAAGCAAATATCCTTCTTGCTATTCAAGCTCTTTAATAAGACCTAAAGCTTAGCATCCAATGCGCTGCAGCTATCTATATAGTCCCTCGTATAACCCTTATTTATTGATAGAAGGGCCTGCGTTCTCGAGCTAATCTTATACTTAATTCGCAGAAGCTATCTAATCTAGAGGAATAGACAATTATTAAGTATATCCTTGATCTAGATTTCTAAGGGTTTCCTCTATGCCTACTTGCTATTAAAGAAATAGCTAATCGACTGCTTATTGAGCGAGAGGCATAACCTATTGGCAAGCATTGGGCTTCTAACTTTGTTAGGCGCTAATTATAGCTTTAAATGCATTCCTTTTGCAAATATAACTATAAGAGGGCCTAATGCAAAGATCTAGCCCTTATTTGCTAATAGTTCTTGCTTATAGAGAATATAATAGCAAAATATAACATTAAATTAAATGATCTATTTAACTTTAATAAGACTGGCTTCCTTATAGGCATTATTAGCAATGGAATAGTTATAATAAGTATAAAAAGGCAAGGAAACTTAAAATCGATCTAGCTTAAAAGCTGCAAGTAGGTTATAGTTATCTAGGCTATAAATATAGCTAGGTAATCAATCCTGCCATTTATTATTATTATAAGCTAATATTATCTTGCAACTTAATATTAAGATTATAGCCTTCTAGGCAATTAAGCTATCTTAATAACTTAAAATAGCTAGACTAATAATAAGATAAGGCTTAAGTGGCTAAAGCACTTCAATTAATATATAGCCACTCAATTAAATGGTCTCTATTGTCTCTTAATCCTTAATAGGCATAGGAGCCACCATTCAACTGAATTTAAGGACTATTGCAAGGAACATAAGATCATTATACTCTATATGCCCCCTCATTCATCATATCTACTTTAGCCTCTTGATATAGCTTGCTTTGGGCCGCTTAAGTAAGTATATAGAAAGTAGATAGAGCGTTTAATCCGAAGCTTAATAACCTATATCTTAAAGATTGAGTTCTTCCTAGCATTTTATGCTGCCTTCTAAGCCTCCCTTATAGAGAAAAATATTAAGGGGGGTTTTAAAGGAGCTAGGCTTATTCCTCTTAGCCTAGAATTAGTTATTCAAAAGCTCGATATGCAGCTATGGACTCCAACGCCTGCCGAAGGGGAGCCTGACCTCCCTAGCCCTTGGGTCTCTTTAATACCAAGGATAGCAACTGAGGCTAGCTCTCAGTCAGAATACCTCAGAAGATAGATCAGAAGATATCAAAGCAGCTCCCTGGCCTCTATTTTAGGGGCCCTAAACTCTCTTGCTAAAGGGACAGAAGCTGTGATGCATTAAGTGGCCCTATTGAAGTCCAAGGTCTAGATCCTTCGGCAGGTAAATGCAACCCTTAGTAGGAGACATAGGGCAAAGCGGACCTGGCTGCAGGACAGAGGGAAGATGACTATATAGGAAGGAAGAGATGCAGTCAATTAAATAGTCCCTGATGCAGAGGGAGAGGCTGGATTGTCAAGGAATAGAGGCCAGGCAAGGGGGGCACAATCGATGGAAAGGCGCTATGGGCTTTATAGGCAGCCTGGTCATAACTTAAGGACCTATGAGATAGTAGTTTAGACTTTTAAAGAAGAGGAAAGTAATTAATTTAAATTGATTGAATAATTAATTATATTTTTATTATGATTTTTAGTTGGAAGGTTAATTAAAGTAGTTTATTTGCTTAGGTAGTTTACTTGCTTATGATATATATTATATTATTTTATTTATTATATTTATTTTAATCTCTTAATATTATTTATTTTAAGTTATTTAAATAAATATATAATAAATAAATAAACTATTTAATTAAGAGCTTTATAATTTATAATTTAATTTAAAGATTAAGTTCTTCTTAATATTTTATATTGCCTTTTAAGCTTTCCTTATAAAGAAAAATATTAAAAGAGATTTTAAAGAGGCTAAGCTTATTTCTCTTAATTTAAAATTAATTATTTAAAAGCTTAATATTTAATTATAAACTTTAATATTTATCTTAAGAGAGCTTAGCCTTTTTAACCCTTAAATATCTTTAATATTAAGGATTATAATTAAGGCTAGCTCTTAATTAAAATACCTTAAAAGATAAATTAATAAATATTAAAATAGCTTCTTAATCTTTATTTTAAAGGCTTTAAGCTATCTTATTAAGAGAATAAAAGCTATAATATATTAAATAGCCTTATTAAAGTCTAAGAATTAAATCCTTTAATAAGTAAATATAACCCTTAATAAAAGGTATAAGGCAAAGTAAACTTAGATATAAATAAAAGGAAGATAATTATATAAAAAGGAAGAGATATAATTAATTAAATAGTCCTTATTATTAAGAGAGGAGCTAAATTAATTAAAAATAAGAGATAAAGAAGAGAGATATAATTAAGAGAAAGGCATTATAAGCTTTGCTATTAATTTAATTATAACTTAAGGACCTTTAAGATAATAATTAAGACCTTTAAAGTAGAGAATAATAATTAATTTTAATTAATTAAATAATTAATTATACTTTTATTAAGATTCTTAATTAAAATGTTAAGATTTATATATTATTTATTTATTTACTTATTTATATTATTTACTTATTATATATATTATTTAAATTTTTTTAAAACTCTTAAAAATATATTATATTTCCTTTAATATTTTAAATATCTTTAAATATTAAAAGTAATTCTTTTTATTTTCTTTTAATTAATTTTCTTTATAATATAATTTAATTATTTTAATTATTTTAAGAAAAGACCTCTCTTAACTTATTAAATATAATAACTACTTATAGCTTTTAATAAAAAGTAAATTTTATTATATAATAATATCTTATTATATAATTAATAGGACTTATATTTATTTGCAATACTTACTTATTATATATATTAACTCTTAATATATATCTTAATTAAATTTTATTAAATATTATAATTTCTTATAAAAAATAAATAATATAAAGATATATTAAAATAAAATAAATTTTAAAGTTTATTATTTATTAATCTTCTTAATAAATAATAAATATTTAAATAATATAAATCATAAGTAAGTGGCAAATCTAAGTGAGTGGCAGGAAATTTTTAACCTTCTAATTAAAAACCTTAATAAAAATATAACTAACCATTTAATCAATTAAAACTAATTGCTATCCTCTTCATTAGAGCTCTCAATCACTATTTCATAAGTTCTCGCATTATGACTGGGCTAGCGGC
>JAMAKE010000365.1:0-10614 GCA_023628695.1 Nectriaceae sp. PG4201
ATGCATTAAGTGGCCCTATTAAAGTCTAAGAACTAGATCCTTTAGCAGGCAAATGCAACCCTTAGCAGGAGGCATAGAGCAAAGCGGACCTAGCTATAGAATAAAGGGAAGATAACTATATAAGAAGCAAGAGATGCAATTAATTAAATGGTCCTTAATGCAAAGGGAGAAGCTAAATTGCCTAAAAATTAAGGGGCAAGAAGGGGGGCATAATCGAGGGAAAGGCACTATAGGCTCTGCTGCTAGCCTAGTTATAATGCAAGAACTTATGAGATAGTAATTAAGAGCTCTAATAAAGAGGATAGTAATTAATTTCAATTGATTAAATAGTTAATTATATTTTTATTAATATTTTTAATTAAAAGGTTAAAAATTTCCTGCCACTCACTTAGATCTGCCACTTACTTGTGATTTAAATTATTGCTTTTCATAATCATATTCACTTGAATCGATTTATTTATTGGAAAGATATTAAAATAAGGACCATATATAACAGTTGCGATGTTCTGCACCAGCTTCCCGAAATCTAACCTAAACTTGGAGGATGAATGTACCCTATTAGGGATTCTATAACCACTATTATTATCTCTGTTCCTGGCTGTGTCGCTATTCAGTAATCCTTATTTTAACTATAGAGAATAGGAGCTCCTTTGTCTTCATGATACCATATACCTGCTAGATCCTGACTGTACCGAGTGTTTTGCGCAAATTTTGTCAGCTCCCACCTGTGTTGCAGATCATCTTTAATGACTTGTTTGTCCTTGTCAGAACTAGTAAAGAGGCCTAGCGTGTAGACTGGCCAGTTTCCAATAAAAAGGCGTGCCCACCCATCATCGTCAGCATACTTTCTCAGGATCTGGATTGCAGTTCTAATCTGCCAGCTGTTGCTTGACACTTGTTGCGGATAGCGATAGTAAGGCCTGTCATCTTGTCCCGGCAGTTGTGCAAGTAACAAGGAAGCGATGATGACATATAGCCAGCGTGTATCATTGTAGTATCGTTCCCGAGGATTCTGATCATGGGGCTGGCGTTCGTTTGAGAGCCGCGGTTCCTGCTCGCAAAGAAGGGCTATTTCCCATGATTCCACATCAGCTTGAATCTGCTCAAGTACGGTAGGGTTAATCGGTTCAGGGGTTTGCCACTGGTGCCTAAGCAACAGCGCAAGTCGAAATAGTGAGACTGGAATTCCCATCACTGGACTATTAAAACTCGCTGAAGATCCGGGAAATGGCTTCCACTTATCTAGCAATCCCTCGGCTTGGGCCCAGAATTCAGCATCAAAGTTGAAGTCGTGGAGAGCGAAATCTGACCACAATCCAACTGTTGTAAGGAAGACCTGGTAAAGAACGCTCTCGATCGCGAGTCTATCCAAGAGTCTGTTGAAATTCATGGGGCCCCTCAAATGCCGCAGCT
Source organism: Nectriaceae sp. PG4201 (assembly GCA_023628695.1). Lineage (NCBI taxonomy): Eukaryota > Fungi > Ascomycota > Sordariomycetes > Hypocreales > Nectriaceae > Nectriaceae sp. PG4201. Next base: position 1,414 of record JAMAKE010000365.1, read on the forward strand.
TCAGGATTTGCGTAGCAGCGTTGACATGGCGTGGAACGTCAGAATACGTGCCTAAACCAATGCACTAACAGCGCAGAAAGCGTCTTCGTTAGTATGGGGATCTGGCATTGTAGAGTGCCCAATGCTAGCCAGCCAGCGGCTAGGTGGAACGTGATTGTGGGGATGCATGAAGGCTTACCCCGTGAACATAAAGAAGTATAACTGATATCAGGAGGGCATTGTACTGCTCCCACTGCGAAGCGGTTGTAAGCAGGCTTGACATCTCTGAGATTGCCTTCGAGTAATAGGTAATAATAAGCTCCTGCATTGGCGAACAGGTACCGCTCAAGTGAATGTGAGACGCCGCGCAGGCTAGTCCAGAATAGTAGACACTCCGATGGGAGGCCATGAGACGCTGTACCTCCCCAAGCCATCCTTCGTAAAAGCCGGGATGGCAGCTGGGTAGTAGCGTTAAGCCAACATACCTTTCGACGAAGTGGCGCGAAATGACGAGTTCTAGTTGCTGAGACATTATTACATGCGCCTTCCCTGATTCAGATAGGAGATGAGTCTTCGAGCCCCAGCGAATAACCTCTCGATGCGCGATCTCGCCTTTGTTTCTTTCTTCGATTGATTGAGTTGATTTTCTGACCTCAAAACTTGCATTGTCTCCCTTTGCCCTAGGCGATCGATGTCGTGACTGCCAATGCGTTGCGAAGCGGCGATCGAGAAGATCTGCTCGTGTCGGCCACTGGCAGTTTCTTTTTGAGAAACGGCAACCTCCGCATCTTGGAAACGTCTCGTCGCATTTCATTCGACGCTGTCTACCTGGAGATTGGGGTGTGACAATCAGACGAGTTATCTTCCTCAATCACCAGGCGAAAAGCGATGTCTTACATGTGAGGCAACCAGTCTTGGTCCGCAGCGTTGACCTCGTGGCCTTCTTCATTGTGGGAAGAATGATTCTTTTGTGATGCTGGATTCCCAGAACTGTCAATACGACAAGCTGCTCTGGTGAAATTGTTACGATGACAGCGTGAGGTGAAAAGTACGGGAAAAGAAAGAAACGGACTGCCTGTGTGGGGGAGGGGCTTATTATTTGGGGATTCTTGTTCGGCTCATTAGTATGGTGGGCTGTGCATTAGCTCCAACCCTAATAGAGCACCGCAAGATCCTAGAGGCACACTAGTTGGGGCCGGTTTGCTGTGGAAGGCCCATTACCGATTCTTGAGATAAGGATGGATGTTATGAAAGCACTACAAGATTCTACGAATAGTGCACAAGAGTACAGGGTACCGTTGGACACATCGTCTAGGCATCACATATTCATAAATACATTATCCTCGGTCCGAGTTGTCTTCGTCCCAATCAAATCCCCATTTTGTCGTTCATCCTCTTTCCTGCTTTGCTTGATCACGACTAATCATGGCAAAGTATTTGCTGGCGCTCCTGGTCCTGAAGTATTTTCCATGTTTGATCATGATGAAGCACACAGAAGATGCGGCTACACTGATACAGGCTGCTGAGATGAAACAGTTCTGATACCCCAGGGCCGTTAACCAGGGAGTAATGCTGTATTGGTCCAAATGTTAGCTATCTTGGCTTGTGTTCCTGGAGTAGATTTAAATTGAGAGGGTATTCATGGCTTACCCATAGCTAATTGCAAATGACATCGTATTTCGAATGATGATAACAGTAACGATAGCATCTCCGCTGATGTCATGATAGCTATCAATAAGATAATTGATGCTAAGTGTCACGCCCATTGTGGTCGTAAATGCGAGGCCGCACATTGCGAAGATCAGGCCAAACCAGTGGACACCATGCTGTGCGCCAACTCCCCATAGAATTAAGCATCCTGGTGCCATGACGACGCAGATAGCGAATGGCCAGAGACGATGTTCTGCCTCCATAATGCCATTATTTCGCCTTGCAAGCTTAATAGTGAGCCAATCACTTATTCTCCCTGAGAGAAGAGATCCAAAGATAACACCAATACAACAGGATAAGTAGCTAAGCCCAACCAAGGAGGGCTTGAAGTGATAGGGTGCCCCAGAAAGAATAATAGAAGATGTGGCATTAAGCACATTGAACCAGATAAGATATGAGCCATAGGAGAAACCTGCATAGAAGATTACAGGCCAGGAAATAAATGTTAAGCCTCGGATTGCCCGATTGAGCATGCTTTGGCCAGGAGATGGTTGCCATAGAGATAATTTTTGCGCGAATGTCTTCGGTGCTGCACATATTTCGCCATCTTCAGCCAATGATAGGCCGGTGGCAGGAGTGGGAGAAATGGACTTCTCACACTCCTCTGTTTGCTCTAGAACAGGATGGCCCATTTGTATGTCGGTCGCCGTTAGAGTTCGATTGTAATTGGTTTCTTCCATAAAAAGAAAGAGGAATGCAAGTATAGCCACGAGAAAGATTGTCGGCCAGTAAAATACCCACCGCCAGCCCTGACGCTCAGCAATAAAACCAGAGATTACAGGTGCAAAGTAATTGCTGCCAGCTAGAGTTAAGGCATAGATTCCCATATAAGTGCCACGCTCATGAGTGAAGTACTAATGATTGTGTTAGCTATACTGGGGGGCAACTAGGACTTCTGAAGGCAAATGGCCTACAATATCAGTAATCGAGATCTCAGGAAGAGCCTCAATAGGGGAGAGAAAGAACCCTTGCAGAATGCACTTGGCGATCCATTCTCCGTTACTCTTCACGTAGGCGCTGCAAGACTCACTTAGCGATTCTTTCCTTTGTTATATCTCGCCAAGGACAGGTCTTACCTCCAGATAGTTGTGCCCTAAGAACGAGCGGCTTAGCAATTGCTTATAGACCTTGGAGGGTGATGACGAGGCTTACAATGCCGCCGATGACGGAAATAAGATATGCTAACCTCTTTCCGTATCTTAGCGAGAATGGTTGCCAGATCAAGAGACCCCAACCGAGAAACAGGAACATGTAGCCAGTTCCTTCATTGAGCGTAGCGATGGACACTCCAGATGCTGCAGAGAGCGGCACGATCACCGAGTAAACGGTGGACGCGGAGAGGCCTATGAACCAAGTGTACCTATTTCTAGTGTCAGCGAAATAGATCCGTAACGCTCTGTGCTTTGACATGACCTACAAACTCTGGCAGATGAGGGAGAGTAACTTCCTGCGAGGGGACCAGGTTAGGGGGTCGTTGGGGTCGTTGGAAGGCGTGGGGTTTAGGACGATATCAACATTTCCTGTGGAATGAAGAACGTGCAAAGTTTGTTCCAGGTCGACGAGATGAATAGTACCAGGTATGGTATCAGAGTTCTCTGGAGTAACAGCCATGACGGTGCGGCGATATGAGCAAATTAGATGATCTCCAAGCTTGAAAGGCCGTCTACACAGATAGTATGGGCTGATAGACGGCCGAGAGAGCGGGAGGACTCTGGGGTATTTAACCTTTGGCTTCTTTGGCTTCTTGAGTTGACCCGTAGAGGGACAACCAAAATGATTGCTTCGAGATACCAGCGTGCACTTCTTGATCGCTTGATAATTGCGCCTCAGATAATACCAGTGGCCACGCTCTCAATTCTCGTGTCAGCGATGGCACTTTACATCCAGTTTTCACAAGCCGAAGGAGGAAGAGCCTCTATTGGCCGCCTGTCCTTCCCCGGAATTCCACAAGGCCGGACTAGCGTAATCACTCGAGAACTAGCTGACTCCATAGTCAAACTAACGGCGGTGGAGGAACCTAGTAAGTCGTTATCGTCCCACAAGCCGTCCGCAAATACACATGATTGGCTGATACGGTGATCACCTGTCCCTTAACTGGTTGCCAGAGATAGCATAACCCAACCAGGTATATTTGCGGACAGATTGTGGCCAGACAGTTCAGATTAATTGCTGATTTTGGCCTTGGATCTAGAGCAAGATATCCTTTCTGGGAAATGTCAAGAGAGATGAAGATAACGGCTGGAACGCAAGTAACCTCTCCGGCAGAGAGGGAGGGGGGGGAGCAGCCGACATCCCCGACCCAGTCTGCGTTTCCGCAAAAACACTTGGTTGGCTGGAGTCGGATGAAAGGCTTTTAATTGAGGTATCATTTTGGTTCGCACTCTCTGTATATAACGTGACAGTGCTGTTGAGAAAAGACTGCTACTCTAGCACATCACACTCAATTCATGCATACGACTTCCTCTCTACATCATGCGATCCAAATCACTTCAAGTTGTTCAGCCAGTGCCGGCACCTGTCGGCTCCGCTCTCTATGAGGCTGCACGTCGGTCTATGCTGCAAGACTTCGCCGCTGGCGTCCCCGAAGACCTTCTCTTGCCTGCATCTATAATCGATAAGCCTCCTAAGAATGTTACCGACATCCCGCGCACCTGCGGACTTCTCTCTTCAACGGAGATAGAAATCACAGAAAAGTACGACGCGGTTGCGCTCGCGGCTGCTATTGCTTCTAAAAAGTTCACTGCTGTTTCTGTTACCAAAGCCTTTGCAAAGCGGGCTATTATTGCCCACCAGCTCAGTGCTTGCTTGACGGAATGGTTCATGGACGAGGCTTTAAAGCAAGCACAGGAGCTTGATGACATTCTAGAAAAGACTGGAAAGGTTATAGGGCCACTTCATGGCGTCCCTCTCAGCGTGAAGGGGCATATTGCTCTCTCTGGACATGTTACTGTTCTGGGCTTCCTTGATGCAACCTTCAAAGCTGAAGAGGATAGCTTGATGGTAGCTATCTTCCGCAAAGCAGGGGCAGTTTTCTATTGCAAGACGAATCAGCCCCAAGCATTGATGCATATGGAGAGCTGCTCACCGCATGGGCGAACTCTCAACCCGCACAATATCTACCTCTCTTCTGGTGGATCTTCTGGTGGCGAGGGAGCGCTTATTGCCCTCCGCGGATCCGTCTTTGGCATCGGAACGGATATTGGAGGAAGCATCCGTGGTCCTGCAGGGTTCTGCGGAATTTATGGTTTCAAGCCTACATCAAATGTTCTTCCCATGAAGGACTTCATTCCGGGTGGCTTTGGGGCGGAACTACAAATTTTGGCGTCCCCAGGTCCAATGTGTACCTCGTTGAGGGATATGGACCTCTTTATGTCAGTCGTCCTATCTGCGAGACCATATATTGAGGACCCTCGAGTGATTCCAATTCCTTGGGCCGGGTGCTCCTCGAAGTTAGAATTGGCCGGACGTCCTTTGAAGATTGGCTTCATGATGAACGACGGTGTCATCACGCCTCAGCCCCCTGTCGCGAGGGCCTTGGAATGGGCACGTACGCAATTGGAAAAGTCAACAGAATTCGAGATCAAGACATTCTCAGCTCTCGAGACGGAAAAGACAATGAAGCGGATCTTTCAAGCTTTTTTCCCCGATGGCGGAAAAGCCGTCAAAGAGCATCTCGCCGCTTCAGACGAGCCTATGCACCCTCTGACTCGATGGGCTCTTAAGGAGTCTGAAGGTAGGGAATTAAATGCCACTGAGATACTTCAGCAACGGGTCGATCGTGATGACTACCGCATGAGATTCTCCAAGCACTGGGAGTCGCAGGATGTGGACGTGGTCATCTCCCCTCACTTTGTTGGACCAGCACCCAGGCATGGGACTGCTCTCTACCTGAACTACACTGCAGTTTGGAATTATCTTGACTACCCCGGCGCTGTAGTGCCTACTCCCATCACTGCCTTGAAAATGGGAGAGGAAGACTACCCACCGGGCGAGCCTCTGAGCGACGAGTGTTGGCATGTTCGGCAGCTGTGGGCCGAAGGCGACTTCGAAGATGCACCCGTCAACCTTCAACTTGTGGGGAGACCATATCACGATAACAGTCTATTTGCGGCTTTGGCAATGTTGAAGGAGGCACTGCAGTTGCAGTAACTGGACATTGACAAAAGTGAATGGGCTTTAAATAGCAGCGCGCCAGATCAGAATGCTAATATCTGGATGTCAAGTCGATCTTGTAGAGTTTCATTCGTCATAGTCGCCAAATGTCATATGTCTTTGGAGTTTGAATCAACGTCAATTATCACCACTCACCGGCGAGACTTGGGGGGTAGGTGGTTCGTCAGGCGTCTCCGGCCATTGCAGAGTAAGAATGATAACAGCCGAGCCGTAGTACCCAAGGTTTTTCCAAGCCTGCCAGATGACCAAAGGAAGTACCAGACTGCCAAATACAGGTACCTTGGAGAGATAGATCAAGTTAGAAAAAATCAACGACGGGATGCATTCAAGACTAAGCTATACCGTCCCGATAGAATTCATTGAGAGGTCTAGTATTCTGGTAAGCGGAGCAGCTGTATCATGCAGCGGACTTTCCCAGCCCACCAGTTGAACATGTGAGGTTGCCAAGACCTACCCGCCTGTGCGAACCCGTTTCAGATCGTCGCCGTAATCATGAGAAAGGTCGACTCGAGACGTTCGATGATTCCCCTGAGCGATCCTAACTTGCCTGCAAGATTTCACGATTACCAACTTCAACTATGAACCCTTGACGGACATTCATATCTCAGGTGGTAACCGATGCGGCTGACTGAATCAAATTTCAACTCTTAACTCAACTACATATATTATTTAATCACTGACATCCTGAAACTCGTATATATCAATATAAAATTAGATAGTTTTTATAAATTGATCCTAAACTCTAAACGCGATTGTTAATTGGTTACCTCTGGGGCAAAACCCTCCATTTACACGATACTTGTCACAATACAAAACTCCAAGCATCGTGATTTTGGGCCACCGAGCTCTAGCAAACCGTTTTTATTGCATCAAATATTTAACAGTCGCTCTACCAACCTAGACCAGCCCCTCCCACCATCATACAACCATAGGTCTAACCCGACCCCTCAGGCCCGCTATAGTGCCGTCCCGCACAGAAAGGAGGTTATGTCCGTAGGTCGGCCAAATAGCTACGTATAAGGAGGCAGCACACCAATCACCAAGTTTTATAAGTATATATAGGGCAATGTTTCTGCTGTGATTTGTTGATTGAGCAATAGACGAGTCGGATTTGCATGCTTCGCAGGCGAGATGGTGGCCGACACGACGCTACGCTTTGGCCGGAGGCGACCTTCGGCGTCTGCGCCAGAGAGATACCCGCATTCGATCTGTTGACATTTCTGATACGCATCGGCCCAGGGTTTTCGTAGAATCGGTCGGGGAAATGTAAAAGGAAAGGTTCTGAGCCAAACTTCGGCAGGAAGCTGTAAAAAGGATGGTTGTTCCATGCTTCTGGATCATGTCAAGGTCGAGAATAACGAAGGGACAATAGGGCCCGATGAATTTTTCGTTCTACTCTGCGGTTTCAGCAGGGCTCAGTCACGAATATCCATTCGCGAATGGGTTATATCCGTGACTGGCTCGGATCACATATTTACGGGCAGACTCTGCCATTCCACAATGGGTTATATTCGGACTGGCCCGGATCACGTACATTCCGACCGGACCCCTTTGTAATGCACACGGTCAAAATGGGAGTCAGCGCGATAAACCCTGATAACCTTCTTCGCTCTTTTCCAAGTGTTCTGTTCGTCCCCCAACCCCCGCTCCATTTATCATATATTGGCCCCGCTCATGGTCCAAGCCAGCCCTTCACAGCCTCAGAAGTGCCCGTCTTGCTTAGCGTGCAACCGCGTATACTTGGTCAGGTTCTGAACCATCGGTATTCTCTGCATCCACCCAGCAAATTTTCACAACACAAGCCCTTCAACAACGAGCGACCACCCCTTCTCTTCCCTTTCTTCCTATCCATGTTCTCATTTCCCCCCTGTTCACCTCCATGCTGGACACATTTAACCCTTCAACAAACAACAAGCTCCTAGTCCCCATTGTCTAGAAGCCAACAACGTAATTACCACAAGATTTATACCAAAGGACGGGCCAGTCTTGCCCGGGACGAGAACTCCGGGGGCAGTAATGGAGAAAGCCACCGAACCGGCTGAGGCTCCTGTCATTTTCCCGAACACCGACCCTGACCGATCTGTCGACGCCAATGGCCTTGTCGCCGGCTTCGACTCCGGGAAGGGTGCCTCCACCAATGAAGCCCCTAAGCAGGAAGTGAACGGAAACGTCCGAGCCGTCACCGGCATTCGCTGGATCCTGCTCTGTATTTCCCTCTACATCACTACCTTCCTCTACGGTCTCGATACCACCATCGCTACCGATGTCCAGAGTCTAGTCGTCGAGCAGTTCAGCTACGTCGAGCAGCTCGCCTGGGTTGGCACCGGTTTCTCTCTTGGTTCTGTCTCCTTTATTCTCCTTAATGGTGTCATATATAGCACCTTCAATATGAAATGGATGCATATTACCTCTCTCCTTAACTTTGAGGTTGGTTCCGCCCTCTGCGGTGCTGCTCCCAACATGAGCACCTTCACCACTGGTCGAGTCATTGCTGGTGCAGGCGGTTCTGGTGTCTTTATGGGCAACCTCAATTACTTCAGTGCATTGACTACTGCTGAGGAGCGCGATTTCTATATCGCTCACTGGACTCTTCTGGGGTATTGGCGCTGTCCTTGGTCCTGTCGTTGGTGGTTCCTTCGCCATCTCTAGTGCTACCTGGCGTTGGGCTTTGTATATCAACCTTGTCATTGGTGCTATCGGTAGTCCTTTCTACCTGAGGGCTACATCTATGGCTGCACCATTATCACTGCGGTCGGATCTGGTCTGACCCTACAAATTGGCTATGCTGTGGCGTCCCTCAAGATCCAGACTCCCAAGCACGTCTCCGATGCTCTCTCCATCCAGAACGTTGCCCAGATGGGTGGTACTGTTATCTCTCTCGTGATTGCCAGCCAGGTATTTCAGTCTACAGCTGTCCGCAACCTCACGAACGTCCTTGTCGGTACTAGTTACTCTAAGGCCAATATCCAGGGTGCTGTTGCTGGGTGCCCAGTCCCAACTCTTCGAAGAGCTCACTGGCACTCTTAGAGAGGAAGCCATTAAGGCTAGTAGAGTCCTCCTAATCGCACGGCAAGATATCACTAACCGCACGGCAAATCCCACTTTTCATTAAAAGCCATAAGTAGCTGCTATGGCTAGTAAGTAGAAAGATCTAAGCTTTATTATATTAAGTTAACTTATAATTTAAAGTGGCTTTAAGTAAATAAAGGTACTTAATATCTTACTTAAGTATTAAAATATAATAATATTAAGGTATAATTACTTTAAAGGACTTTTATATTTTTAATTTTTAAAAGATTTAAATAAAAAGCTATATATATATTTATATTATTCTTAAAA
>JAMAKE010000366.1:0-10555 GCA_023628695.1 Nectriaceae sp. PG4201
GTTTTTATTGAGATTCTTAATTGGAAGGTTAAGAAAAGTGCGCCACTCGCTTATCTGCGCCACTCGCTTATCATATACGTTATTATAAAGTTAATCTCATTAAAATTAAAGATATCTATTAAGTTAATATTATATTTTGCAATTATATTCTATATAAGCGCAAATTACTAGCAAATAATAATTAAATCTTTATATTTAGCTCTTTAATAGTTATACCTATAAGAAAAATGCATCTTAAGCTCTAGTTGCCATCATACAAAGTTAAAAGCCTAGCGCTAGCCAATAGGTCGTGCCTCTCGGTCAGCTAGCAGTCGGTTGGCCATTTCTTCTATACTAGCGATCCGGGGGGGAAACCCTTGCAAATCTAGGTCGAGAATGAAGCGAATAATTGTCTATTCCTCTAGATCAAATAGTAGGCATGAGTTAGGGACAATATTGGCTTGAGAAGAAATCCCTTGGCGTCGGCGACGTAGCCTTATCTCAGAGATATTATAGATGCTAGCAGCCTATCGGATATGAAGATTTGGATCCCTTTGAAGGGCTTGAAGAGCAAGAAGAGTTTGAGCCTCTTTATTTGATGGTGGCATATTGAATGGTGAAGAAATTGATAATTGAATTGAAGAAAAAGGAATTGAGGGATTTATGCGACGCTCGCTTGTCTGCGACGCTCGCTTATCAAGTACGTTATACAATGTTCATAATATGACGTCTGATCGTGACGGCCTATTTTATCCCTGCTTTAGACATGCTGTACAATACATACTCGTAACCCGAATTTGTTGGAAAACACACCACGGCCCCAAAACAACAGTTTGGCTTGTCTATGGCTGAAGCGGACCTCAATATGATTGCATCGCAACCTTTAACATGCTCACTCTGCAAGCTATAAATTTGGTAACCACTAGGAAAGGTAAAATAAGAACATTTCGCTCGATTGAATTGTCTTAATGGATTTCATGAAGAAAAGAGGGATGTCAAGGCAAAACAAAACCCCTGAAGAGAATCAAGTGAATGCCTATGTTGAATGAATGAAGCGTGTTTGATTTTTCTTCCAAAAGGAGCAAATACCTCCTTAAATAGCTACATGTGTGGCCTCTAACGAATTTGTCAGCAGGTGTCTCCAGTATACTAACCCAATGAAATTTAAGATTATCTATTAGCCTCAATTACCCCGCACACCAGGCAGGGAAGGGGAAGACCTGGGAATCGGAAGTAATTGCCGCATTAGTTAGTCTCACCTCGAGGAGTACTTTATAGGGAAAGTCCAATGTCTTCCCTAAAAGATTCTATTCATCCTCAGACACTACCAGCTCAGAAAACCGCCAGGCCAATCTTTCTCTGAAAATGGCACCGTCCGCAATGATCTCGGAAAGCAGGTCCATGACCTTGGATGATGACCTTGAACGATGACCGAGGCCATCAAGTAAATGATGGTGTGCTTGGAAATACCCCATATTGGGATACTGAATGTTAGCAGCGCAACACCGACAGTGGCCCCGGCATACGTGAATCAGAGCCTGTATAGTGGCGAACTTGGCTCAAATGTGACGGTTAATGGAGATTCTTCCCATAGGCCGCCCCGAAGAAGTACAAGAATCGCAAAGGGGACCAGACATCTTAATATCAATGATACTATAGCAGTTTGATACAGGGAGACATTTGAGACTTAATTTACAGGACGGGATTACCCAATACTGATTTTAAGGGGGAAATGTTTAAACCCCAAAAAAGTTGGGTTGCCTTCATGCCCTGAATACTAAAAGTTTCATTAAATTGCTCAAATAATAAACTTTCTCATATTAGAAACCACGATTGGCTAGCTTCGTTCCTCTAGGCTATTTTGCGCGAGCCGCCAGCGGTGAGCTTCTCCTGTATACTTGGTGTTTTGTAGGAAATCAGTGTGGTCTTGCACTGTATCAGTGGTGATTCCCTCGGATCACCCATTGATCGAGTTGATGGAGCACTGCTTAAAAGGGGGGCCAACTATATTCCGATACCACGTCGTGGTGGACTTCATCAACCGCAAGGCACTGCGAGACTTTGTTGCGACGTTTACAAATTGGAGAGATGATACCCTACTGCTCCCACGGTCCCTTCTCCTCGCAACAAAGTTATCGGCGTCTATTATGTCCACATATTCTTACGTTACGGGGAACCACGTCTGTGACCGCACTGGTTCCTATTGGGGATATCAGCTTGCAAGGGGGTGACTTTATTTATCTTGAACATAGTAGGCCCAGTAAGACGGCTTACCGGAGGAGGAAGTACACAACGGGTTTAATATTAACACCATGTTAACCAGATAGCTTAGACTCAGCCCTATTCATTTCAGCAAGAAAATTAGCGATAGAATATGGCCCTTAAGCAGCTTCAAAAGTCCGGTGATGTGGTCTTACACAAACCACGCATAATCCAGGGCCTCGACCATCAGTCGCGATCCAGAAAACTGTATCCGACTCGGTAATAATCTGAGTGACCTTAGACATAAAAGCATTTAGGCCATTCGTAAACTTCATGAAGACAGATACTCCTTGCAACTGTAACGTACTCCCTTTATCGGCAAATAATGTTCAAGTTCGGGGCAAAGTTTTTCAAGTTGAAATACAGGAGTTGTCATAAACTACAAGTAAGGGAGAATTTGCGGTATAATTTGTATTGTCTTTAAGTTTATTTTCTTTTGAAAAATATTACTTTCAATCTGTGTAGAAAGAAAATAGAATGAAACGTACCTAAATACCATTATTATTTATTGTAGGTTACGTAAAGTTCTTATGTCGGACTGGTTTATTACTTCGAGTGTACTGTTTTTAAAGTCAAATACGTAACATGTATCTTGCTACTGGCAGTAGAGAAGAGATATAAGGATATTTTTTCGAAGCTATATATACCCTTGGAGGAAATCTCACATACGAACAACTTCTTTATACCATCACGATGTACTAACGCAGACCCGGTTCAATGGCTACCCATCTTCTCATCGAAAACTTGTCGCAGTATTCTCTCCTTCGCAGCCACATCCTGAGCACCGCTGCGGTCGTTGAAAACTTCATCCATCTCCTCTAACATTCTGCCCTTTGTCTCCGGGACTACGAACCACACAAAGAAGAATGATAGCAAGCAGAAAACCCCAAAGAACACATAGGCACCAAACCCAGTCTTCTGGACGAGAGGTGGGGTTATAAGACCAATAATGAAATTATTGACCCAATCTTCAACAAGTAAGCTTTGCGTCGAGTTGGTTCAGGATATGTAAGGACTTACTAGAGACGGTTGAAATAGATACCCCTTTAGCTCGGAGGCTAGATGGAAAAACTTCAGCAGGCATCGCCCAAGGGATTGGAGACCAAGAGGCCCCAAACACCAGGATATAGAAGAAAAGGAACGCAACACAAGTCCATCCCTCTGCCCTATGACTTGGCCAAGAATCCGAGTACACCCCAACCAGTACAGAAACAATGACAAGGGGGATGAGGGTAAATGCACTGCCCCAGAGCAACATCTTCTTTCTTCCAAACCGATCCAGAGTCCATAGGCTGCTAATAACGCCAACCAACTGCAGAATATTGAGCACTCCAGACATGATCAGCTGCATGTTCAGATCTAGTCCCATGGTGCCGAACAGGGTGGGTGAGTAGTAAATTAATGCGTTGATGCCAATGAACTGTTGGAAGAACATCAGGCCAGCACCAACCATGGTTCGACGCCAGCAGCCGGCCCTGAAGCAGTCCGTCCAGCTTACGATTTCGAGCTTGATCTTACTAAGATTGGAGGGACTCGTGGTAAGTTCAGAGTGACGCTCTGCGAGGACGCCCTGCTGGAATCGCGCCTCAGCAACGATCTCCAACCACTCGCGCTGAACGCGGGGATCATTTCTAGAAAGGCGACGGATCTTGACGAGGTTGTCAAGAGCCTCCTCCTCACGCCCTTTGGAGGCAAGCCAACGAGGCGAAAAAGGCAGAAAGGCAGCGCCAAACCCGAGAAACAACCCAGGAAGAATCTGCAGCAAAAAAGGTAGTTGCCATGACCAATTGCCTTCCATGTCCTTGGTACCATAGGTAATCCAAAAAGCGACGACGATACCTAGAACGACAAACAGAGCTTCAAAGACAAGCAGCGAGCCACGGATTTCAGGCGGTGAGATTTCGGAGATGTAAAGGGGTACAACCATCGACAGCCTTGGGATCAGTCAGCTCGAGACATTGCACCGCGCGATAAGAGGGACTTTACTTACATGCCAATACCCATACCGCCAATGAATCTTCCTGCGACGAGCATATCATAATTGACTGCAGCAGTTTGGAGTGCAGACCCAATGCAGAAGACGACGACAGCAACCATGATAGATCTCTTTCGAGATGCCCAGTCAGCAATCCAACCCTGGTTAGCAGCGCCAATGGCGGCTCCCAATGTGATCATAGCCGTCATGAGGCCCTTTTTGAATCCGGCACCGGGGGCATGATCGGAAACCTCCGGGAATCGGTTGAGGAAGTGCTCCATGACGAGGGTGACACTGATGACGCCCTGGTCATAACCAAAGAGGAGTCCACCAATGGCGGAGAAAGCAGCACACATGGCCACGAAAGGCGAAGAGAAGAGACCTCGGAGCCCTAAGTGATACGGTTACATCAGTTCTGCGTCGGATTCTTTCTCGCATTAGAATATGGATGCCATACCAGCTGGGCCGTACGGCTCGATTGATGTGTCAATGGGTGCATGCTGGGCCGTAACGATGTCGTAGTCATCCTCGGTCTTTTGTCCTTTGACAGGACCAACAGACGTCGTCGGTGAGTCCATGGAGAAGCTGTTTTGGCTACTACTGAGGCGTTGTACAATATGTAGTGCTAGAAGGCGGTCTGTTGTGTACCAGACTCGATAACCAACGATGATGACTGGAGATGGGAGTTGGGATCAGCAGGATGATGCCGAGGCTTTATAGATCTAGCGGTTTGATAGTAGCAGAGGACCTTGCAGGAACACCACGTTGCTCAAAGGTCCGGCCAATTTTCAACAAGCTAAACCCCACGGGTCCCCCGGAGTGGCACTTGGGGCAATCCTGGGGTCCGGGGATGATGGAGCCGTTCGTAGGTCCGTCAGTGGGTCGACGTGCGCGAGTCAGTCAAGGCATTGGGGTAAATGTGTGCGTTTCATTGGGACCCTCGGAACTTAGTGCCTATTAAGAACACATACCTAGCATCTCTCCGAGGCTTTCCTCTGCTCAATACTATTCCCTATTCGTGTGCGCTTGCCTCTAGTCCTGTCCTCCCTGCGTCATCCCTACCTAGCCAGTAAGCGACTGGCAATTTCTTCAGCGCCGCGCCGGTTCGTGACATGATTATCCCTGATTTCTCTGCATTGGGCACCTCGTTGCGACCTACCAAGTATAGACCGTTGGGTAGAGAAGAGTTACGGTAATTCGCTTATGTTCAACCATGGCCAAATAGGCAACAATCTCCGGATTCCCCCTGTGACAGGAATTGGACTAGGAACGTGATATCCAACGGAACCCCTACCCGAAGTCTGGGCTTGGGGGCTGTACGCCATTAAAATTCCTATCGGAAGGCTAGGGTCTTAAGTCATCAGCTACTACCCATTGAAATCAATCCATGCTACGACTTCGTTGTATGTTGCTGTTAGAACAACAATTGGAACTTCCGCCGCGTTTTGAGAGCGTCGTCTACTTGATGGCGATAGCGGCCAATCGTAGAGGCAAGAGTTAACTAGATTACAGCTGTCTTATCGCTCCTCGTGGCTGCTGGCAGCCTCCTCCCAACCCCAAGCCTCGAGCAAATGTTGTCGTGCCGCCATCGTGTTCCAAGCGTGCAGCGACTCTGTTTGTTGGAGGAAGCTTATCAGCTCCTCTTGCTCCCAACGTTCCTCAAATCTATCACCTGCAAGAGCTATCCCCATACAGGCCAGCATGAAATGTGGTGCACATTGGGTGTTGCCTTCGGCCAGGCCGATCAATGTCTTGACTTCCTCCTTGATGTGCTGATCTTGAAGCTTGGAGAACCTTGCTCGTGATGGGCCGACTCGCGGTGCACGGGGATCGAAAGACACGAGTAGAATGCGCAGTAGGTGGTAATTCAGAAGTCCGGTTGCTGCCGCGTCCGACAGGATCCAGATCTTAGCAGTGAATGCTTTCTTTGCAGTGCCATTTTTCTCTTGATTTTGGCCACCATCATCGTAGTGTATTGGGTTGAAGCTTGGTGGCTTTTTGGCGTACCACTCTTCCGCATACTCCGCCAGTTTATGATATGTTTGTATTGCCTTCTCCGTAGTCATGGGATCGCCTGAAAAGCAGAACTCAAGCGTATCAACGAGATGCAACAAGATTCGATTAGTCCAGATGCAATCGTCTCCGGGATCTTCGAGGGATCGGCTTATATCATATGGACAGAATGCGGGAAGAACAGGTCTCTGTGTCACAAAAGCGCAGAAGATCTCTTGACGGAAAGCAATCATGGATGAAGCGCGGCGGAGACCAGCGAGCGAGCCAGGTTCCCTTAAACCTGTGCTCGGGTCTGGAGCAGATGCGCTTGCGAATAGTTGGCTTCCGAAAAGGTGTGTATGGGTGTCGGCGCCGGATAACGGAACTGGAAATAAGGATTAGAATTAAGAGTGTTTGAGGACAAAACATCTTTGGAAATAGTCAACCTTCGATCTCTTCTAAGGTTCTCAGGAGAACAACTGCGGCAAACAAGTCCTGGTTCTGCAGTGCATCTGACCTTCCTAATGCGGGAATCAAGCGGTTTAGGCATCTTTCGTAGTATTGGTTAGAGATGTAAGCATCAAATTGAGTTGTTCGACTTAGGCATCTGGCGCTCAGTGCAAATATAGCATCGAGGAGTGGAGGACAAAAGGCTGCTCTCCATGGAACAACAACGGCAAAATGTCGCTCAGGGTCGCAAAGATCGAATCGTCGAGATACGGTGTCGATGTAATATCGTATCAACTTAACTTCGATTGGATCTTTCAAGGGGAAAAGCGAGCTTGTTTGAAGAAAGGGAGTATTTGCAATCTCGCTGTCAGTATTATCAACGAGGCATATCGATGCCCGTTTGGATCTAAAAGCCTCAGTCTCGCCTGGAGGTAAGGTGTTTCGATGATGAGGAGTAGGGTGTGACAGAGAAGTCAATTGCAACGGAGATTTAGGGCTGTAATTGTAGGTTGGGGTTGAGGGTGAAGTGACCGAGGGAGCCTGGAGGTTTGGGTCTGTCTGCCAATTGAGGGGCAGTCCAGCCGAAGGAGAAGCATGAGAATCCGGAATGAGTCCCATCAGGGTCGGTTCCGGAGAACCGAACTGAGTATCTGCAGATTGAGATGTTGATTGAGTTTCCGTAGTGTCAACTTCTTGCTCCATGTGCACGATGACATCCACATTCGATGATGGGTCATCCCCACCGCAAGGCGGAGGTCCCGTACGTTTTGGCGCCGGTATATCGATGTTTAGGTCTGGGGGACCCCGCTCTTCTCTCCACTCTTCGATAAACTCAAACTGGCGATGATGCCCTTCTTGTCGGCTGGACTCGGCGTCCTGGCTAACACTGGAGAAAAGGCTACTTAAGGTCCACGAGTTAATGCTCTTTGGACCATTAACTGCGTGAAAACAAGATGATTCTGATACGTACTGGCTAGATTGGTGTTTGAATCTAACGGTCTCTCGAATACACTCGGTCCCAGCTCGGGAGCAGCGAGTGCATTTGGGAAGGCCATCATCGCCTATGCCATTTACATTATTGGCTGTCCTCTCCTACCTCCGATGGAAGGACTGTACGTCCCTTGGTGAGACTTACATTTCACATGTCTGTTACGATGAAAAGGAGGTCAATACCAGCAGCCCAAATCCATGTTACGAAAGGCTTCATACTTGCGACGACAGTTCTAATTCATCAGTCTAATTATAACTGGAACGTAGAGTAATGGGGTCGAGTCATAATAACACTTCTTACCTTGCAGCCTCTGCGACAATGTCCCACTCGAGAGGTTCCACTAGATCCCGATGTTGGCATTTTTCTCCGGGGACAGTATGCATGTCGATTGCTAGCGATGCAAATAAGAGAAAGTGCTCGGAAAGAGGAAAGAAAAAGCGATCCTAGCCTTGGTCTGAGGTTAGTAATATATATACCCTGTTACCCCGCATTTCAAATTTCACCTGCTACGTAGTAGTGTGTTGGGGAAAGGGATCGGGGCGGAACGCATATTTATTTGGTTGTTTTACTGTAGCTAGTGGGAAAAGGCTAGCGGGAACCCCCCCCCCCCCCTAGCATTCATTCAATCAAGCTTGCCTCATACACTCATTTCGGTATTATTCTTAGGGATTTATCTTAGGGATTTATTTTACAGCGAATTTTCCCCCTCTTTTACTCCAACCTTCTTAGACTATTTAATTCATTGATGTTCTAGCTTCCCTGCTTTTCATCTTTTATTAAGTTAAGAGCCTGAAGTTCAGGCAAGTTGCTGTCTATTCCCTTGGAGCCTTCAATCACGTTCTATTTTGGGCATGCGTGTCTCTTCCACGCATATGTTATTCCTAAAACGGACTGTAGACAGATAGAGATAGCCTGCATGTAGATATAGATAGATGCATCTATCTACTACCCCAAGTATGATATGCATTATCCAGTAAGAGCCTACCCCAGCCACTTCGCCACTTATCTCCTTCAGCAGCTCGTGATATCCCTCCAGAAGTCCCGCTTTAGCCATGACTTAACCGTCTCGGTAACTGCAATTGTGCTCGCGTTCAAACGAGTCCGTTGAGGAGAGACCATGCTACCAGCGGAGGAAAATGCTCTCTCACACTCGACAGCCATTGCAGGGACTGATAAAACGCCAATCACCATTTTCACTACTCGAGGATGCTCAAATCGCTTGGTAGGCCAGTACCCAAGCGGATTATCGTGCTTTGAAAATGCGTCCTGCGTTGTAGATTGCCATCTTTCAGCCTTATCGGCGACCTATTCTTTTTTGGAGTTCGGATATGATATAAGCTCATCTTGGAATGAGCAAAGGGATTATATTCCCGTGGCCTCACGGCTATAGGAAGATCACTGCCAGCATCAGTAAGGAGATTATCTTCCTCAAGACATAGAAGAAGAAAGCTTTGCGAGTTCGCGATCCTAGATCGAGTTCAGCTTCCTGTTCAATTGAATTGTCTTGTCTATAAGTTCTTTGAGGTGGTGATGGAGCTTAATTGCGCGTTCAATTCTATAATAATGATATCAAGAGTGTCGGGGTAGCTCTTGTCCGAGCTTTCATCTTATAGTCTACGCAGGATGACTATTGCTTTGTCCAATCGATTGACCCAGACGACAAGGCGAAGGACATATCCAAAGCCGCGAATTCTCCTGGCGGCAGACTCCTGCCTCTCGAATTTGCGCCCTGATTCCTTCATAGCCTTATCGTTGTTCGAAGCATTATCAAGAACAAAATACCCGAGGTTTGTGTGTGGTGTAAGCTTGAATTATTCTAGCACCTCTAAAACCGCTTCGTAAATATTCTCCCTGGTGTGGGCCATGGCGACGTTTAGGAGACCTAGTAGAATACTTCGTGGATAGAAAGTTTCCTTGTCAAGGAAGAAAGCATTGATGGAAAAGATAGAGGGCCTGTTCTGAGACGTCCAGCAATCGAATGCAATGTGGGCCTTGCTAGGCTCCCTTGCGAATCATTAATAATGTTTCTACCGGGATAGACGTGAGTAGAAGCTAGTCCTAGCCTTCCGCTTCTTATTATAAACAATATCCTGCTCCGGCATATCTCTTCAGCGAGGTATCCATAGCATATAGAGTTATCTAGAGAATTAATTGAATCTTTTATATTATGCAATTTTATATTATTTAAATCCCTCTTTAAGGGAACCTAAGTAGAGTTTAAAAATTAAATAGAATAAGGTTTTAAGTGTATTATTTTCTATTTAACTCTATTAACCTTATTATTATAGTCCTTAGTAGCTTAATCTTTAAAGAGATAGTATTTTATTAACCTTTAGTCTTTTAATATAACTAAATATATATAATAGCATATAATAGCTCTTATAACTATAGCTTATATCTCTTTAAATAGCATTTAATATAAAATGCTATTTTATATTATTTAAATTAGCTATTAAGAGTATGCAATATAATTTATTAATATATATAAGCTATATTGCTAGCCTTTAATAAATATTTTATTTATCTTAAAGATAAAGAGGCTATTAAGAAGTAGCTTATTTTTTAAATATATATAGCTATATCTATTGCAAGAGGGTATCTTCATCTCTATAAAAGGGAAGCCCTTTATTAAGTTAAATAAGGTAGCTATTTTAAAATATTAATATTCTTTTAAGAGATCTTAATAAATACTTTAAAGTTATTATATAAGTAAAGATATTATTATTAACTAATATATATTATAAGTATGCAGCGCACTTAAGTATATAGCATAAAAATCCCTTAACTCTCTTCCTTTCTATTTAATTAATTAATTCTTAATAATCAATTATATCTTAATTAAATAATAAAGCAAGAGTCCTTCTTACTCTTTAAGCTCTTTAATAAGACTTAAAGCTAAGTATTTA
>JAMAKE010000367.1:0-10534 GCA_023628695.1 Nectriaceae sp. PG4201
AAATATATTTATTATATAACCCTTTATCCTTAGGATGCCCTTTATTAAGTCTATAAGAGTCTCTTTTAAATATAATTCAAATAATTAAATGGTCTTAAGCTACCTCTTAGGAACTATGCAAGTATAAAGCCCTATAGCTAGCTCTATTAAATAAGGCATAGACACTACTTAGGAATCCTTAAAGGCAAGGTTATCTAAACCTACTTAAACTATAGCTCTTACTATTGACTATAATAATTAGCTTGAAAGCAATAAGGATATAAATAAGCTAAAGGAACACTTAATTCTTAGACTCAAAGGTTTAAATCCATTTAATTAAGTGGTTTTGCTTAGTTTTAATAAAGGAGAGTTATTACTAGCTAAGATAATAATAGCCATTGCCTAGGAATAGAAATGGGCTACCCTATAAGAGCTAAGAGAACCTAGTAATAAGTAGTAACCTTTCCTTATAAATACTCTATATAAGAAGAAAGGAGTTAAAATGCATCCAAGGGATAATATCCCTTCTAATAGGACTATCCTTAAAGGGAATGCAAACTAAAAGAAGGCAAAGTAGCTAGAAATGCAAGGATTAATAGATAAGTCCACTCCCTTCTTAGACTTAATTATACTAAAGTTCTCCTTAATAGAGAAAGGGACAAGGATTTATAGCAACTAACTCAAAGAATTACTTAATTAAGTGGATAAGGAGCTTATTAAATAAGAATTGGCATTATTCCTTTAGATAATATATAATAAGGAAGCTGCCCTTTCTTAGGATTTCAATAAGAGCGGGAAAGTTAACCCCTTAATTGCTCCTCTATAGGTAATTAAAGTGATTGACTATAAGGCATAGCAGTTAGCTAATATTCTAATCCCTAAGGCTATGGA
Organism: Nectriaceae sp. PG4201; assembly: GCA_023628695.1. Lineage (NCBI taxonomy): Eukaryota > Fungi > Ascomycota > Sordariomycetes > Hypocreales > Nectriaceae > Nectriaceae sp. PG4201. The sequence goes on from JAMAKE010000367.1 coordinate 871, forward strand.
AGGGAAGCTCATGGAAATCCTATATAAACACTTGGCCAACGGCATCCTAGAAGAGTCTTATGCAAGCTATCGCAATAAGTACTTCTTAGTCCTTAAGAAGGATAGAGGGCTTTAGTTCATCAATTTAGCTAAGAAGTATAATGCTATTACGATTCATAATATAGGAATACCCCTAGGAGCAGATAAATTTGCAGATAATATCATTATATGTAAAATGCTATCTCTCCTTGACTTCTTTTTAGGCTATGACTAGATTCCCTTAGCAGAAGAAAGCAAAGACTTAATAATAATTATAACCCCCTTAGGACTGCTAAGGATATATATATTGCCTCAAGGAGCTACCAATTCTATTGCTTAATTTACTTAGATTATTATAAGGATATTATTTGACTTAGTGCTAAGTATATATAGGCTGTTTCTTGATAATATTATAGTCAAAGGACTAAAGACTTGCTATAATAGGGAGGAATTTTGACTTAGCATGCATAGATATATAATAGAGCATTTAATTAACCTTGATAAAACGCTTATTAACATTAAATTAGCAGGCTGCATAGTTGCAGGGATAAAATCATAGTTCTGCCAATTAATAACTATAGTGATTGGGTACCTATGCAAGATAAATGGCTAAAGTCCTACTAAAGTAAAAGTTCTTAAGATCATAGAATGGACTATATATAGCGATATATAAGAAGTTAAAAGCTTTATAGGCATAATGGGTTTCTATTGGATATAGATAGAATATTATGCCTAGATAGCTAAACCCTTAATATGTCTCTTGAAGAAAGGTATTATATTTATATGGACTGAGGATTAGTAGAATGCTATGGATATACTTAAGGACCATTTAATTAAGAGGCCTATTTTAATCTCAATAGATTACTTAAAAGGCATAGGGGTAATTGTGCTTATAGTGGATGCTAGTGGCAAAGGTTAAGAATGCAGCTTAATGCAAGAAATCGATAGGAAGAGATATACTATGCAATATAAATTTAAAGTCTAGACTGCATTAAAATGGACTTATAATGCTATTAAAAGAGAATATAAAGCTATGCTTTATGCAATTAAATAGTTGCAAAGTTACTTATATAATATATACTTTATCCTTGAGACCAATGCCTAAGTCTTAGTCTATTAATTAAATAGCAATGCAAATAACATTCCTAGCGCTCTCATTATAAGGTGGATTGCATATATCCTCCTATTTAACTTCACTATATAGCATATACCTAGAAAGAAGAATAATATAATAAATAGCTTATCTTATAAGCTAGAAGGACTATTTAATTAAATGGATTGAGACTGCAAGGGCAATATTAAGGACTTTATTAACGCTCAATTGAATGTTATATAGATAAGAACCCTAGACAATAGCTACTTAGAAGAATATAAGGAGATAGTGAAATTTCTAGTATTATTATAGAGGCTAGAAGGAATATTGTCTTAAGACTTTAGGAGGCTTAAAAGGGTAGCTTAAATATTTATAGTTAAGAAAGGAAAGCTTTAAAAGAGGCCTGCCTAGGATATAGCTCTCCCTAGGCTAATAGTAAATAATAAAGAAACTCAAAGAAAACTTATTATAATATGCTATAAGAATTATAAGCATAAGAGGAGATAAATAATATATAAGCTCTTAATAGATAGGTTCTATTAAAAAGGCCTTTAGAATTAAGTTGCGCAAGCTATCTTAAGTTGCTTAGAGTATTAAGGGTATGCTAGTCTTAGGGCAAGAGAACTAGCTATATTAATTGCTCTAGGTCAATTAATAGAGAAGGTATACTTTAATATGCAATACTTACTATTTAATCAAGGGAATAGCTATCTCTTAGAGGCAAGATATGACTTGATAGGGTAGTTAAAAGTATCCCTAATGAAGATGCTAAACTTAAAGGTCTTTACCCATTTTATAAGAAATATTATTTAAAGGTTTAGTCTTATATTAATTGCTATTATTAATAGAGGACTAGAAATAAAGGCTATATTTACTAAGGTTCTTATAGACCTAGGTATAAAGATAATTATAACCTTAGCATATAACTTAAAGGCTAATAAGATAGTAAAAGCTAGATATTACTTTATAATATTAAGCCTAGCTAAGATAATAGGGCTAAAATAGAAATAAAAGAACTTCCTAGGACCTATATTGCTAGCGGATAGGACTACTATATAAGCATTATATGGAAAGTTAGCATTTTAGCTTATATATAGGAGGGAACCTATCTTGCCCCTAGAGATAGAATATTTAACTTAGCGATTAATTAATTGGGATAAGGTTTAAATAAGTAAAGAGCTCTTAAAGGCCCATTTTAAGGTACTTAGTAAATATACTAAAGATATCAAAGAAGCTAGGAAAAGAGTTGCTGCCTTCTAGAAGAAGCTATTAAAATGCATTAATATTAATAATACTAATACCCTAAGGACAATGCCCTTAAAAGAAGGAGACCTAGTGCTTAAATATAGCATGCCTAGAGCATTTAATTACTTATATACTGCTAAGATAGAGATAAAATAAGAAGGCCCTTATTGCATTAGTAAGAGATTATTAATCTTTAGCGCTTATTACCTCTATACCTTAGATAGAATTAAGTTAAGTAGGATATTTAGCAGGGATTACCTAAAGAAGTTTATAAGGGACTTATATAATTAATAGTCTTTAGATATAGACAATTAGCTGCTAGCTAAAGAAGGTATTTTTAAGAGAAGCGAAATGCTTATTAAAGCCAAAGATAATAAGAGTGACTCCTCAGTTTCAATATTACTATTTAATAAAGATAGCAATAGTGACTTTAAACTATTTAATTAAGAGGATATTAATAAAGATAAAAGTCCTCTTGCTAGATTAAGGAGGTCTAAAGTAGAAGTTAAGATACTTATACTTAGCTAAGTGGCAAAATCAAGATATGCTAACTTCCTCTAAAGATCATGAAATCTTCTGCTAGTACCTTAGAGGACTAAGGACTATTGCTATTATGGGGAGGAGAGTGCAATGAAGATAATGATTTAAGAGCTAAAACTACTTAGCTGCTAAACCCAAAGTGAAAAACCCCTATTGCTTAAGGAGATAAAAGAGAAAGGAATAAAGGAAATTCTAAGCTCTTGAATTATAAATGCTATAAGCATCGCAAGATTAAATGCTTCTATAAGTTACCTTTAAAGGAATATATAGAGCCTATATATTTAACTTTATTTAAGTTATTATTTTTATAAGACATTGTTTTTCCTTTTATAGATATAACTTAGGGGTAGCTCTCTTAGCAATTGACCTATCATTTTATTAAGTTATAAAGAATAAAGATATAATAAGAATATAATAAAGATAAATAAAGAGAATTAATAAATTAAATGGTTTTAATGAGTTTTATTTATACTAAGGAAGAGAACCTACTAAAATTCCACTTAACTTTAAAATACCTTAAAAGCCTTAATATACCCTTAAAAGTTAAAAGAAGATACTTAATAAGGTTAAAACTAAGTGCTTTTAAGCTCATAATAATGCTTGCTAATATCCCTTATCTTTTATATATTGCTTATAAGCTAAATGTTAAACATACAAGCGACTAAAGGAGAGTGAGGAGATAAATAGGTAGTAGATCATAGGGACTTCACTACTAAATAGTAAGAAGGCCATAGTTAAGGTCCTGAATTGACTATATTAATCTCTATTCTTCCCAAAATCTATAAAGGACATCCTTCTTATAGCCACGACCTTGCCAATAGCTCGCCATGTGACCATTCTAGGCATGCGCCCCTGATAGGCTATCCCCCCTTGCTAGGCACCTCCTAGTGTAAGTTATCTATAATTGCATAGCCAAGTAACCGGTAATTAACTAATAATAACTAACGAAGTATGCATCTTAGAATTTTCTCACTTTCTTCTTATATTATGCTGCATTTAGAACCTCCACCGCCTTCCAATAGGCCCCTGATAATTCATTATAGGGCCTCACGGCATATATCTCAGACCTTAAACCGGCCCTCATTTTCTTCTTCTTCCTTCTTCCTTCATCATCACCTCGCTGCGCGCATAAGTGCCTTCTGCGAACCTGCCGATAACCCCCTGCTTACCCGATATAGCCTCCCTGTTCATCTATCCATCTTGTCTGCCCTCGCCGCTACCATATAAGTATATCCCGGGGAGCCTGCAGTGACTTGGTAGCTAATTAGTGTCGAAGGCCTAGAAAAGATAGAGCCCTTCTGCCCTAAAAGAAGGCTAAGACTAAAGTTAGAGATAGTGATCTATGAGTACTTAGCTGCCTTATGGCTCCTCCCCTGCTAAGGAGCGGCATATTAATAGGGGGGTAGTTGCGAAATCCTATGTTATTGCTACCTTTAAGCCTTCTATTAATACGATGGCAATAGTTGCTTTAATGCTAATAGTGAGATAACCTATCCCCTCCCTATTAATTCATAGTTAACTCCTAGGGTAGTAAATGCATTTAATAAGTGCTCTTATTATATGAATGGGAATAAGGCTTATAAGGCTCTCCTTATTAAATATATTGCTCTTAGCTATGTAATTATAGTGGCATTTGCCTAAGGTAATAATATAGGTCGCTTCTAGGTCTTAGCTACCTCCTTATTAACTTGCTAATAGGATACCCTTAAGAAGCTTAAGGGTCCTACTAAGAAGGCGCTTAATAATATAGCTACTAGAGTATCCCCTGCGAAGCTAAAGTCGCAGGCATCTCCCTTTATCCTCGCTGCTCCCTTGCTAAGTATGCATAGTATTAGCTGCGAAATTTTCTAGCTATAGCTCGGTCTAGATATTACTAACTCCTTATACTTTCTTTGCAAGGCCTATAAGTCGGCCTATAAGGTAACTCCTTAATAACTCTTAATGACCCCTTGGCTAACCCATAGTAAATAGTTAAGTAGGACATTCTTAAATGCGCTTATCTAGCTAAACTTCCTAAAGGTCTAGATAGGGATAAGGAGTAATTATAGTTAACTTAATGCTAACTCTTAGGTTGGTCGCTGCTAGGCCGCTTTTAAGTTATAGAAAAGGGGTTTCTATAGTTTATAAATAAATATTATACTTTAAGCTATAGGCGCCCCTTTCCCCCTTCTCTCTCCCTATTAATTTGCTAATCTCCTATATTACTTCAATTTATAGTATTATATTTACTAGGATTTCCTTATTTAGATCCTAGGCTCCTTAGCTAAGATTTCACTTTACCTACTCTGCGCCTTTATTAATATTTCCTAGCTAGACTTTGTTTTTAAGTAGATACTATTAATTCTACCTCTTAAGTTTCTCTTTATACTCCTTTATTATCTCCTTATTTATAAAGTCTCTTTAGGGTATCTATGAGTTATAATCTTTATTATAGCCTATCTATTTTATAAGGTATTATCTTCTTAATTTTAATCCCTTATAATTAAGTATTTCCTTGACTTTAAAAGTTTCTTCTTTAAAGAGTAGGTAATTTATTGGCTCTTTTACTATTAGTTCACAGCTAATATATAGTTTAAGGTTAATTATATTAAATATATTATGCATTCTCATTGAACTGGGAAGCCTTATTTCATATGCCAGTCTGCTAGTTCTTATATAGCGAGTTATTTAATAAGGCCCTATCTATTTATCTGCAAATTTCTAGGTAGGTTACTATATCCTTAGATTTTTAGTTAATATTATTACTTAGTCCTTGACTTTGAAATGTTACTTAAGTCTTTTCTTATTATATCACTTTTTATATGCAGCTTAGCTTTTAATTAATAGCTATTTTGCTTTTACCCTTAGGTCTTATAATCCTTTCACTTATTTAGCAGCAGTTTTGCTTTTATTATTTAATGATACTTCGTTTTATATTAAAGCTAATAAGTAAAAACCCCATAGTAATATTGCTAAGGATTCCTTGGTGCTTAAATGCAAGGCTATATTATATATAAATTATGCTAAAGGCAGCCTTATTGCTTAATTCAATTGAGACTTATTGCAAAAGGCTTATAAGTAATGCTCTATAGCTTAGTTCTACCTCTTTATTTAGCTATCTATCTAAGGATAAAATGCAATATTAAGTCGCTATTTGCATATTAATAAGTAGTAAAAGGTCTGCTAGAACTTAAATGCAAATACTTATGCTTAATTAATTATAATGCCTTTAGGCATCCTAAAGTGCTAAAAGATATATTATAAAAATAGGTCTATTAAGCCTTTGCTACTAAGTCTCTTTTTTATTGCTATATATAGCGCATACTTTATATAATAATCCATTATAATTAATATAGCATTATACTTCTTTTTATAAAAGCCCTTTATTTTTAATAGGTCAATAATAAAGTCTATAGTAATTTCTTACTAAAGATAAGTAAATAGAGATAAAGGAGCTAATAACCTATAAAGTCAATGCATCCTTGCCTTTATTCTTTAATAGATAGTATAAGTTAAGATATATCTCTTAACTATAACAGGGGTTTCACTAGGTAGGTCAGTTAGGCGGAGGCAAATATTAGCCTTCTATTCATAACAAGACTAAAGCTTGAAGAGTCTGTCTTGCGCCTCGCTAGCGACCCCAAGGGGAGAGCCAAAGGCGACGCTCAGGCCACCCTGGGCCTAAGATTACTCAGCCCCTTGCTGCCAATATTACATTAACTTAATTCCTTATACCCTTCTAATAATATAATAGCTTTAACCTTTTTAAGGTTCTATTAACTCCTTAATGCCTTGCAATGATATTATTATATATAAGTAATAGGATCTCGGTCCTTATCTCTAAAGGCACCTATACCTTCCCCTTAAATCTCAATAGTCTATCTTCTCCTATAGACTAATTACTATTTCCTTGTCCATTATTAAGGCCATTGCCTCTTAGTTGCTATACTATTGCATTTATAAAGGCATCCCCCCTTTGACCTTCTAATAGTGCTGCGCTTAAGGGCATAGATAACTCTAGTAACATTGCAGCGGTGCCCCTTTGAGTAGGCCGCTGGCTCTTAGCGGGCTCTCTTAGGGTTATATGCCGAAGGCAGGCCACTTGCTCAATCGCAGTCAGAACCCTCCTAGCAAGGGGGTTAACTCCTAGTTGCAAGTCAAGAGCCTCGCAGCGGCAGGTTGCTTATAGCCCGGGACCCTACCTAGCAAGACCACTTTGCTTCCAATATTGCGAATATATAGCGCAGACTCTGCGCACTTAAAGGGAATTAATAGAGGTAGACTTAGCTATTACTCCTTGCCTAAGGCTAAACTTTAGGTTAGAGCACTTCTTATATGCTTCTGCCCTTATATATTAGCTAGTTAAACTAGCTAAGTCTTCCTTTTTAAATTGCTATAGGAATGTTAATAGGCTATAGATATAGGCCTCTTATTCTTATATATTATTCTTAAAATTAGCTCTTTTAGATAGGCTGTCTATAGTGTTAGCCTTGCCTAGGCAATACTTAATGCTAAAGTTAAAAGGGGCTAGCTTATCTAAGGCAGCGGCTTATTAATAAGATAACTTAGTCTTCCTTGCTAAGTAGCTATAGTTTAAATGGTTAATAATTATTATTACTTATGACTTAATATATATTAAATAATGCCTTTATATATAGAATGCCTTTATAATTGCAAGTATTTCTATATTTAAGGTAGTATATTATAATTTGGACTTAAATAACTTCTGCGATAGGTATGCTATGGGGTGCTAATGATCTCCTTGCAATTGCAATAGTATTATGCTAATAGCAAAGTTTAAGGCATTAGTCTTAACTCTTAGTCTTGCCTATAGGTCAAAGTGAGCTAAGATAGGGGCCTTAGTAAAGGCCTCCTTTAGCTCCTTAAATACTTTAAGAGCATAGGGAGATAATGAGATACTCCCTTTAGCGCTGCCGCAAGTAATATTAGTTAATAGGCAATATATCTTGCTATAGCTATATATAAACCTTCGGTAGAAACTAATAAAGCCTAGGAATGCTTGCACCTCTTGCATGCTATGAGGTACTAGCTATCTTACTATTGCTTTGATGCAGTCTAGTTCCATATAAATACTATTAAGACTAATAATAAACCTAAGGAAACCTATAGAATCTACTTAGAATTTGCACTTAGTAGTATTAATATAAAGGCTATATTCTTATAGCTTTATTAATACTTAGCAAATATGCTATATATAAGCTATATAGTCTTTGTTAAATATTAAGATATTATCTAGGTATATAATATAGATCTTATTTACTAAGTTATATAAGGCACTATTAATATATTCCTAAAAAGTAGCTAGGGCATTAATAAGCTTAAAAGGCATAATAGCATATTTAAAGTGTTTATATTAGCAGCGAAAGGCTATCTTCTACTCATTGCCCTCGTAGATATATATCCAATAGTATATATTCTTAAGGTCTAGCTTAGTATAAATGGATGCCCCTTATAATTAATCTAAGATTTTATAAATTAAGGGCAGCAGGGCTTTATTCTTGCAAGTTACTTAGTTTAATGCGCAGTAGTTAATGCATAGTCGCAACTTGCTATTTTTCTTAGGTATAAATAATATTAAGGCGCCTGCAAGGCTAATAGATTGCTAAATCTATCTATGGGCCAAGGCTATATCGATATAGTCTCTAAGAACCTCTAGTTCTTTAGCTACTAAGGAGTAGATAGGTCCCTATAGCTTAGACTTAGCATTTTCTATTATCTTAATAGCATGATAAGGGCCTTAAATAGGGGGTAATTTAATAGCATTAGCAATAAAGAATATATCTTTAAAGTCTTAGTATTCTAAGGGTAGCAGTGTCTCTTTATCTGCTCTATGGTCTTGCTAAGTCTTTATAGGGTCTGCCTATATAAGTAAAATAGCTGCCTTAGCTTCCACTTTAGCTTTTTTAATAGCCTTCTTAGTTATAGCTAATTTAAGATAAGCTGCCTTTAATAGGTAGTTCTATTGATCTCTCTTCTATGAGATATAAGGGTCAACTTAGCGAAACTAAGGATAGCCCAAGAGCATATCCTCTATAATATCTATTACTATATAGCATAGGAGCTGCCTCCTCTCTACTCCTTAATTATCCCTTAATTAGAAGACCTATAAAGTTTCCTTATATACTTTCCTACTTAGACTAATAAAGGCAAAACCTATTCTAAGAGGGGGTAGCGTCAATATAATGATATCTCCATAGACTTAAGGGGAGATTAAATATATATTACTTCTAGGGTTAAATAGGGCCTTTATAGAGACCTATTGGCTACCTAGATATAGCTTCGCTACTCTTCTTATTGGGGCGTCTAGGGGGCCGTCGCTGTCCTAGGCCTAGGTTACTTATGCTTTGATTGGCTTAGTATTAATGCTAGAGCTATGAGTGCTATGCATATTTGCAATATATTAGCTATTGCTATAGATAGTGCAATTAGGGGTTATATAAACTATAGAAATATAACCTATAATATTATATTTATAATAGGTAGGCTTGCGATGAGAGGCCTTATTAGTTTTTTCTAGGGGAGCTATAAAAGGGCTATTAATTAATAGTAAGCTTCTTAGAGGGTTGCTATAAGCAATATCTAGATAAGGAGCTTAATTACCTCTCATTGCATTAAGCTTAAGAGGTTAATCTTAGTTAATTAAGGTTTCTACTATAATGCTAATGCTAATAAGTTCTTGCTATATAATAGGTAACGTATATGATAATCGAGCGGCCCATCCAAACGAGCGGCCCATAAATCCCTCATCTTCCCTCCTTTCCATTTAAT
>JAMAKE010000368.1:0-10530 GCA_023628695.1 Nectriaceae sp. PG4201
CTTAATATTAAGATTATAACCTCCTAGGCAATTAAGCTATCTTAATAACTTAAAATAGTTAAATTAATAATAAGATAGGCCTTAAGTGGCTAAAGCATTTTAATTAATATATAAAGGCTTAATTAAATAGTCTCTATTATCTATTAATCCTTAATAAGCATAATAGCTATCATTTAATTAAATTTAAGGACTATTGCAAGGAATATAAGATTATTATACTTTGCATATCGCTGCATTTATCTTACTTACTTTAGCCTCTCAATATAGCCTACTTTAAGTAGCTTAAGTAAGCATATAATAAGTAGATAGAGCGTTTTATCTAGAGCTTAATAACCTATATCTTAAAGACTAAGTTCTTCCTAGCATTTTATATTGCCTTTTAAGCCTCTCTTATAAAGAAAAATATTAAGGGAGGTTTTAAAGGGGCTAGGCTTATTCCTCTTGACTTAAAATCTATTATTTAAAAGCTTAATATTTAACTATAGACTCCAATGCCTACCAAGGGGGAGCTTGACCTCCCTAACCCTTAGGTCTCTTCAACACTAAAGATAGCAACTAAGGCTAGCTCTCAGTCAAAATTCCTTAGAAGACAGATCAAAAGACATCAAAGCAGCTCTCTAGCCTCTATTTTAAAGGCTCTAAGCTCTCTTACTAAAGGGACAGAAGCTATAATGCATTAAGCGGCCCTATTGAAGGCCGAGGTCTAGAACCTTCGGCAGGCAAATGCAATACTTAGTAGGAGGCATAGGGCAAAGCGGACTTAGCTGCAGGATAGAGGAAAGATGATTATATAGGAAGGAAGAGATGCAATTGATTAAATAGTCCTTAATATAGAGGGAGAAGCTAAATTGCCTGAAAATCGAGGGGCAGGAAGGGGGGCATAATTAAGGGAAAGGCGCTATGGGCTCTGCCGCTAGCCTAGTTATAACTTAAGAACCTATGAGATAGTGATTAAGGCCTTTGAAGAAGAGGAAAGCGATTAGTTTAAATTGATTAAATAGTTAATTATATTTTTATTGAGATTTTTAGTTAGAAGGTTAAGAATTATAGGCTGCTTATTTATATAATGCATTAATATTATATATATTATATAATATTAATGCATTATATACTTAGGTATGCTATATACTTATAATATATATTAATTATATTTAATTAAATAATTTATAAAATTATAAAGATAAAAGAGAAAGAGTTTATTAAGGAATAATTTAATTTAATAATATATTTTAAGAAGGAAGTATAAAGTTAAGAGAAAGTCTACTTATTCTATTTTACTAAGGATAAATATATCCTTAAATACTTAAAGACTATAAAAATAAATTAATTATAATATATAAGCTTTAGTATTAATATATTAAGCTTCTTCTTAATAATTATTAAAGTTTATAATTAAATATTAAGCTTTTTAATAATTATTTTTAAGTTAAGAGAAATAAGTTTAGCTTCTTTAAAATCTCTCTTAATATTTTTCTTTATAAGGGAAGTTTAAAAGGCAATATAAAATGCTAAAAAGAACTTAATCTTTGAAATATAAATTATAAAGCTTTTAATTAATATATATAATAAGTAAGTAATATACTTTTCTTACCCTTTTAATTAAAAATCTTAATAAAAATATAATTAACTATTTAATCAATTGAAATTAATTGCTATTCTCTTCTTTAAAGATCTTAATTATTATCTTATAAGTCCTTAAGTTATAACTAAGTTAATAGCAAAGCTTATAATGCCTTTCTCTTAATTATGCCCCCCTTCCTTACCTCTTATTTTTAATTAATTTAGCTCCTCCCTTAATAGCAAGAACTATTTAATTAATTATATCTCTTTCTTCCTATATAGTCATCTTCTCTTTATTCTATAGCTAAGTTTGCTTTGCCTTATGCCTCTTATTAAGGGTTGCATTTGCCTGCTAAAGGATTTAATTCTTAGACTTTAATAGGGCTACTTAATGCATTATAGCTTCTATTCCCTTAGCAAGAGAGCTTAGAGCCCTTAAAATAAAAGCTAAGGAGCTGCTTTAATATCTATTAATCTATCTTTTAAGATATTTTAATTAAGAGCTAGCCTTAGTTGCAATCTTTAATATTAAAGAGACTTAAGAGTTAAGGAGGCTAGGCTCCCTTAAGATAGGCATTAAAGTTTATAATTAAATATTAAGCTTTTAAATAATTAATTTTAAGTTAAGAGAAATAAGCTTAGCCCCTTTAAAACCCCTCTTAATATTTTTCTTTATAAGGGAGGCTTAAAAGGCAATATAAAATGCTAAGAAGAACTTAGTCTTTAAGATATAAGTTATAAAGCTCTTAATTAAATACTCTATTTACTTATTATATACTTACTTAAGTAGCTTAAAGTAAGTAATATTAAGAGGCTAAAGTAAATATAATAAATAAGGGGGTATATAAAGCATAATAATCTTATATTTCTTATAATAGTCCTTAAATTTAATTAAATAATAGCTCTTATACTTATTAAGGATTAAAAGATAATAAAGACTATTTAATTAAGCCTTTATATATTAATTAAAATGCTTTAGCTACTTATAGCCTATCTTATTATTAATCTAGCTATTTTAAGTTATAAAGATAGCTTAATTACTTAAGAGATTATAATCTTAATATTAAGTTATAAGATAATATTAACTTATAATTATAATAAATAGCAAGATTACTTACCCTTTTATATTAATAGCTTAAATAACTATAACTTACTTATAGCTTTTAAGCTAAATTAATTTTAAGTTTCCTTGCCTTTTTATACTTATTATAATTATTTTACTCTTAATAATACTTATAAGAAAGCCTATCTTATTAAAGTTATATAAATTATTTAATTTAATGCTATACTTAGCTATTATATTCTTTATAAGTAAGAGTTATTAATAAATAAGAGCTAGGTCTTTATATTAAGCTCTCTTATAATTATACTTATAAAATGGATATATTTAAAGCTATAATTATTACTTAATAAAGTTATAAGCTTAGTATTAATTAATAAGTTATATCTCTTACTTAGTAAGTAAGTAATTAGCTATTTCTTTAAAAGTAAGTAAGTGCAAAGGAAACCCTTAGGAATCTAAGTTAAGGATATATTTAATAATTATTTACTTCTCTAGGTTTAATAGCTTCTATGAATTAAGTATAATATTAACTTAAGAAGGCATGCCCTTCTAGCAATAACTAAGGGTTCTTGCTAGGACTATATAAATAGCTATAGCATGCTAGATACTTAGCTTTAGATTTTATTAAAGAGCTTAAAGGGCAAGAAGGACTTTAGCTTCTTTATTTAATTAAGATATAGTTTATTATTAAGAATTATTTAATTAAATAGAAAAAAGAAGAATTAAGGGATTTATATATTACTTGCTTATTTATATTACTTACTTATTATATATATTAATATATAAAGTATAATAATTTTATATTTCTTATAATAATCCTTAAAATTAATAAAATAATAATTTTTATATTTATTAAGAATTAAAAGATAATAAAGATTATTTAATTAAGCCTTTAATATATATAATAAGCATGCAGCATAGATAAGTATATAATGCATTAAGATTTTCACCTTAAATTGCAATTTTAAGAAATTCTTTAAAAATTAAAAATAAGCTTAAATTTTAATATAGATTAAGTTAATTAAAAATTCATATACTAGGATTTTTATAGATTTTATATAATTTAATTAAAATAGATATTAAAAAAAATCTTATTTACACTGTTTTTTTTAAGTTTTTTATATTTAAAAAGCTATATAAACTCTTTAAAAATATAAGAAAAATACTATATAATGACTTTTTTCTTAAGAGACTTAAATCTTAGTTTTTAGCTATATATTAATTAAATAGCTTATTTTTAAAGTTTAGAATTTCTACTTTTAGCTATATAATATTAATATATTGCATGCTTATTTATGCTGCATGCTTATTATATATATTATATATTAATTAAAATATTTTAATTATTTAAAGCTTATCTTATTATTAATTTAATTATTTTAAATTATTAAAATAACTTAATTATTTAAAAGATTATAATCTTAATATTAAGTTATAAAATAATATTAACTTATAATTATAATAAATAATAAATAACCTTTGCTTTAAATAGGTTCTTACTTAGTATAGCCTTAAACCCTTCTTAAAATTAATTTTAAACTTAAATTTAAAATTAATCGCCTTATAAGGCCTTAGAATTAATAGCGCATTATGCCTATAGCATTATTAATATAGCATTGCTAATAGTTATTAATTCTAACTACTATAGCCTTAGCTAAAGTTAATATAACTTACTTACTATAGCTAGTTAATTCTTATATTAGCTTAATATAATAGCTAAGGTAGCCTTAATTAAAATACCTATTAAATAAGTTAAATAAGATAATAAAGAAGCTTATAATATAATTATTAATATTATGCCCCTAGACCTATTAAGGCAAGTCTAGGCAATAGCTTAAAAGTATACTTATTAATATATTAATATATAAATAGCTTAAGATTAAGCTATATTTAACTTAGATATGCCTCTTAAGGATTATATTATAGCTAAAGTTATAAAAGTAATTATAAATGCATTTACCTTAGCCCTTAGGGGCCCCCTAAGGAAGAAGTAAGTATTACTCTCTTTTATATTAATTCTAGCTTAAAGCTATAAAATAATAATTATACTTATTAGCTTTAGCAAGAGATTAACTTAAACTTAAGTTAATTGCAAAGTAATAATATATATAAGGGATATGCCTCTTAATATTTAAAATTAAAACCCTTAAGATATTATTTAAGTAGTTAACTAAGCCTAAGGCAGATTTAATATAATAATAGCCTATAAACTCTTAAGTAGAGATATTATCCTTATATATATAATAATAGCCTATAAACTCTTAAGTAGAGATATTATCCTTATATATATAATAGCAATAGCTATAGGCTTAAATAAGAAGGAATAAGTAGCTATAGCATTTAATATAAATATTACCCTTATCTTATTAATATTTATTATAATAATAAAGGGAATTTAACTTAAAGCTATATTAAATAATATAAATCGCTTAATAGTTAATATTAATAGCATTAATAATAGCATAGTCTTATAAGCTAAAAAGATCTAAGGGCATACTAAGCCTAAGGCGCAAGCAAGCCTTATCCTTTGCATAGCCTCTATAAGTAATATTAATACCTTATATAACTAAGGCCTCTTTCTAAACATAGAATTATATAATTATAAGCTATATAATAAGAGCCTTTAACTTATATAATGCTATAATTACTTTAAATTTAGCTATATTGCTAGGATATGCAAGGCAGCCTTAATATGCAGCTAATGCAAAGGAAGCTAGCATTTGCAAGATAAAATATACTTAGCTTAAGTAGGCAAGATCTTAAAATGCTATATACTTTGCAATGGCAAGCACTTAATATAAAGTTAATATTACTTTATTATAAAGAAGCATTAAACTTAAGCAAAATAAGCATACCCTTTATAGCCTTTATAATTCTAAGAATGCAATAGCCTTAATATTTAATTATATTAGCTATATTAATTTATTATATTAATTATCTTATTAAGATAAGAAAGCCTTCTAAGATAATAATCCTTAAAAAGATAAGCTAGACACTCTCTAGGCTTAATTAATAAGCATTTATATAGCCTTAGAAGTAAATAACCTTAATTATTATTTAATATAATATTAATATAATCCTAAGTAATAAGCATCTCTTTATTAATTGCCTCTTAAAGCACCCCTTATATATTTACTTAATTAAATTCCTAATAATAATATAAGTGCTCTTTTAAAATATAAACTATAGACTAGCCTTAATATAACTAGCGCTATAGGCTTAAGGTGCATATAATATTATTACGCTTCTTAAACTAATATAAAGTGAGATCTCCTTAGTCCTAGCCTGCCTAAGCATAGCAAACTACTAAATATACTATAGTAGCTATGCTGCGCTTTATATCTATAAATAACATAAGCTTGCATTATAAGCTTATAAGTCTAGAGAGAACTAAGCTAGCATGACCTTCTCCTCCTTAAAATGCTAGATTATTGCAATATATAACCTCTTAAATAGTAGCAATATATTGCTAGCACTATAAACCCTATATAATATTAACTTAAATAATTATATTATATTATTAAGAGATTTTAACCTTTATTATTTAATATAAGATTTATATAAAAGAATATCTTAAGGGTATAAAAGCCTTTTTAATATAGCAAGGTAGCTTTAAGTTATACTTATAATGCCTTATAGAACTATTATAAGGTCTTCCTAGAACTATTATAATAGTACCTTAAACTTAGCATAAGTAAGCTATGCCTTAGAGATTAAATATACTAAGGTTAATTATAACTTTAATAGCTTTAACTACCTCTTGCAGCTCCTTTAAATTAAAAATAAAGTTAATTAACTTTAATAGAACCCCTAATAAAAATTATAATTAAACTAAAAAATAATAGACTTAAATAAGGCAAAATAAAAAGCTAAGGTGCACTTATAATAGCATTAAGATAATATTACTATAGAAATAGACCTTAATAAAGCAATAGACTAGCTTATAAAATAACTTTATAAAGTTATTTCCTTTGCTATATTAACTTATTATTATAGCAAACCTAGCTATAACTTATAATAAAATTGCAATATTATAATAGCAATTAAATAACTTAAATAAATATATTAAAGATTTTAATATATTAGCTACTAAGCAAACTAGTTAAAACTATGCAAAGCGGGATTGCACTAAGAATAATGCATATTTAAGGCGCGCTAGGCCTCCTAGCAATATATACTTAAAGAAATAAAACCTACTTAACTTTAATAAATAAAGCAATAGGCATAGCTATAAAGCAAGCTTATATTAATATTACCTTAGATCTTATTACTAGATTAATTAAGATATACCTTAGCTATATCTTATAATAATAAAGTAATTATCCTTATAAAATAATTCTTCTCTTAATTATAAGTAAATAACTTTAACTTATTATCTCTATCTATAGAATAAGACTAACCTAAGGATATAAAGAGCTTGCTATAAGCTTATATTATTATTAATAAAGTTAAAGATGCCCTTAAATAAATTTAGTCTTAAAAGGCTCTTAAGCTTAATAATATCTTAATAGGCTTCTTAAAAGCTTATAATAATAGCTTCTTATAAGTCTTAATTATAATTATAAATATAAGCTTTATATTAATATATTTCTTAATTTAATTTTATATTGCCTTTATTATAATTATATTAAAGCTTAGAAAGACCTTAGCTTAATAATAAATAATAAGAGGCTAGAGATTAATCTTACTCCTAAGTATAATATATATTATAAGCATGCAGCGCACCTAAGCATGCAGCGCATTAATATTATATAGTTAAAAGTAGAAATTCTAAACTTTAAAAAACAAGCTATTTAATTAATATATAGCTAAAAACTAAGATTTAGGTTTCTTAAGAAAAAAGTCATTATATAGTATTTTTCTTATATTTTTAAAGAGTTTATATAGCTTTATAAATATAAAAAACCTAAAAAAAACAATATAAATAAGCTTTTTTTTAATATCTATTTTAATTAAATTTCATAAAATCTATAAAAATTTTAATATATAAATCTTTAATTAACTCAATTTATATTAAAATTTAAGCTATATTAAGCTTAATTTTAATTTTTAAAGAATTTCTTAAAATTATAATTTAAGGTGTAAATCTTAGTGCACTGCATGCTTAGGTGCGCTGCATGCTTATAATATATATTAATTAATAAAATAATTAAGATAATAATAAAGAAATAAATTGCAATTATAATAAAAGAGAGATAGCTATTACTTAAAGAGTAAATAAGTAATTGCTTAAAATAATTAATAGAACTTGCCTTAATAATAATAATAAAAGTAATATAAGTAGTATAAGCTTAATATAAGGTAATATTATTACTTTAACTAGACTTTATTAATATCTTTAATATAATTAACTATTAGCAATTAATAGCTACCTTATAAGAAATAGGTTTCCTTAGATAGATCTTAATATAGCTTATTAGCTTCCTTGCATTGCAAATAGCATAGCTTTAGTTTAAAGATAAACTTTTTAAATTATTTAATATCTAAGTAAGGGTCTTATAAGGGTCCCTCTTATTACTTATCTTCTTTATTCTCTTTATTATAAGCCTCTATACTAAGCTATAGAAAGTAAAGGGACTTATAATAATAAGATTTATAGATAATATAAATCTCCTTACCTTTAAGCGCAATATAAGAGAAACTTAAACTTAGCTTAAAGCTATATAAGAGCTTTATATATAATAAGCATAATAAAATAAAATAATATTTAAATTAAATAAAGTAATATTACTTTATCTCTCTTAAAAGAGAGTATTAATAATAATATAAGTTAAGCTTAAAAATAATATTATTATATTAATATAAATATATTAATTTCTTAGCCTTTAGCTATATTAAAAACTTTAATAGGGGCTATATACTAAGGAACTTAAAGAGAAGCTTAAATATTAATATTAAGCTCTTTATATTATTATAGCAAGCATATAAGATATTAACCTTATAGCTATAAGGCTAATTTATATATAAGTTATTTGCTTAATTATAATATATAAAGCGAGCTCTTGCTATATCTCTATAGCCTTAAGAGGGAAACTAAAAGGACTAGCAAGAGCACTTGCCTTAGAATAGGCATAGGCTCTATATATAGTTAGTAAGGCTTATAAGGCTATGCTAATATAATTCCTAAAGAGCAATTTAAAAGTCTTACCTTTAAATATCTACTTAAATAAATAGATAGTAAAATACTATTAAAGGATTAATAAATAAGGCATAATAGCTATTATTTAAAATATATTTATAGTAGCAATGCATTAAATTTAATAAAAGAAATAAAGAGGTCTATAGCGATACTTATTAAAGGAATTAAAATATTAAGTAGTAAGCTAGCTATCTATAGAGTTTAAGGCAAGGCTAGGATCTTGCCTTAAAATAAGAACTAAAGATAAGTAAAAATCGCAATAAGGCTAGCTTAACTTTAAGTTAATAAATTACTATAAAATAAATTAATAAGAAGTAATAAAAGTAAACTTAATCTTTATTAATATAAAAGCTAGCTAGCTTTATAATAAACTTATTAAGTTTAAAAGCTTAATATTTATATAGCTATATATAAAGCACTTAAGCCTATAGGCATTTCTCTTTAAAAGGCATATACCTAAGGTAAATATATCTCTCTATTAATATAAGCATACTTAAGAAACTATAAATTATATTATCTTTTATTATATACTTTATAACTTAGCCTATAAAATTATATTTAACTTATTATAAACTTAATATAATCTTAACTATTAACTCTTAGCTTAATAAACTACTTGCCTTCTTATATAATAGTTCTTATAGCTTTAAGTTATATTGCAATTTAACTTAGCACTTAAACTCTATTAAAGCCTAGATAATATAACTAACCCTTATAATAACCTTAGCTTATAAGTAAGCTTATCTTAAGGTGCCTTAATCCTCTCTATTTAAGAGAGATATTAATATACTTAAAAAAACCCTTAAAGAGAGAAAAAACTAGCTTATATATATTATATTATAAGAGCAAAGTAAAATGCAAAGAGCAAAACATTAAAACATTAAAATGCTAAAATATTAAAATGCCCCCTTATATAAACTGCTATAAGTTTATAATAAGGCCTTGCTAAACTTATATTATACTTATTACTTACTTACCTTTACTTCTCTATAGTATTATTATTATTATCCTCCTTCTCTCTCTTAAACTTTATAAGGTAAGCAAGGGCTAGTCTTAATATATATATAAGGCTCTTAAGAGCTATAGCAATATATATTGCAATGCTAATTAACTTATTAAGCTAATCTATTAATATAGCTATAGTTATTATAAGATTGCCTTAGAGGCATGCCTTTAAAGCTTATATTTAAGCTTAAATAGCTTAATTACTTAATGCCTTAAGCTTCTCCTTCTAAATAAATTAATATTAATATAGAACTTAATATAAATAAGGCTTACACTTATTAAATATCCTCCTTCTTAAAGAGTAACTATTAAGGCTTAAGCATTAGCTTATATTATATATAGCAATATTTTATATACTTAATACTTTTAGCTATAAGTTAAATACCTACTTATTATTATACTTATAATATATTAATAAGCTAAACCTATAGCTTAAAGGAAGCAATCTATTAGCTTAGTCTTAGCAGAGACTAGCTATGCTATCCTTGCCTATTTATATAATATAAGCAGAGCAAGGGAGGGCCTATACTGCTCTTAAGAGAGATAGCATAGGCACCCTTAGCGCTAGCGCCTAGTCTCCTCCTCTTTCTTCTCCTCCTTCTCTTATAGGCTTTAAATAGCATATAATATTAATTAAGAATATAAGAAATAGCAATGCAAAGGGCCTAAGATAGCTATAAGGACTTAAAAATGCAAGGGTTATTATTATTATTATTATTATTATTATTATTATTATTATTATTATTATTATTATTATTATTAT
>JAMAKE010000369.1:0-10426 GCA_023628695.1 Nectriaceae sp. PG4201
TAATAATAATAATAATAATAATAATAATAATAATAATAATAATTATAATAATTATAATAATAATTATAATAATTATAATAATAATAGCCCTTGCTATAGCTAAGAGAGAAAGGAAG
Source organism: Nectriaceae sp. PG4201 (assembly GCA_023628695.1). Classification (NCBI taxonomy): domain Eukaryota; kingdom Fungi; phylum Ascomycota; class Sordariomycetes; order Hypocreales; family Nectriaceae; species Nectriaceae sp. PG4201. The sequence goes on from JAMAKE010000369.1 coordinate 117, forward strand.
ATATATATTGCCTTATCTTTATTATAAGTTTATAATAATTAATTAACCTTACTCTTAAAGAGAAAAGTAATAATTACTATAGAGAGAGAGTTAAGCTTAGTTTAAGTTCTTTCTTACTTTATATATATTATATAAATATATAATAAAGGCAATGCTAATCTCTATTAAGACTAAGCTAATAAGTTCCTATCTCTCCCCTTTCCCTTAATATCTTATATTATTAATAACTTAAAGGTATAATAGCTTTAAGATATATTAAATATACTTATATATATTATATATATATTTTATTGCCTTATATAGCAATAGGCATTACTTAAGTATTAATAGTTACCCTTTAAAATAAGAAGAAGTATAATATAAGTTTAGCTTATTTTTATTATAAGTTTATTATAATTAATATTATATTAAGAGAAAGAGGTTAAGAGCCTTAAGAATACTATTAAGAGAGCTAAGGCTTAAGCAAAGACTTAAGTAAGCTTATATATTGCCCTTATATTAACTATAGAGATAGTATTTAAGTAGCTCTTTAAGCTAAATAGCATTGTTATTTGCATAGCTAAGGCTCTTAAGTGCCTTGCTTCCTTAATAGCCATAGGCCTAGCTTGCATTTTAAAGTAGGAGGAGAAGGAGTTAAAGAAGGAGGAGGAGGATAAGGATACCTTAGCTAGAGCTAAGAGTAATGCTAGCAATGCTAGCTTATAATAAGTTTATAATAAGTATAATATAAGTTTAATAGGACCTCTCTAGGGGCCTAGGTATATTATATAATAATATTGCATTACTTTTCCTTTGCTCCCTTACTCTTTATATATTATATAAATAAGCTAGTTTTTTCCTCTTTAAGGGTTTTTCTAGGTATATTAGCTATTGCCCTTATATAAAGGGCGCTAAGGCACTTAGTAAGTTATTGCTAATATAGTTATATATTAAGAGCATGTTAAGCCTCTCTTATAGTCTATTAAGGCTAGGGTTAATCTTATATAGCTTAAGAGCTAGCTTAAATTAAGAGATAGCTTAAGAGTAAAGAAATTAATATATAATAATATATGCTATTAAGAGTTAAGTTAAGGATATATTAAGATTATGCTAAGTTTATAATATATTTAATAGAAGTGCATGCAAGCCTTAAAGTTAAGGGTAATAAAGAATAATATAGTTTATTATCTTTATTACTTCCTTATATTAGCATTATAGCAAAGGCATATTAAGGATACCTTTATTAAATAAGAAACTTTATAGGCTTAACCTTTTAATTTATATCTATATAAATATTAAGCTCTTATATTTAATAAGCTTAATATAAAGCCTTGCTATATTAAATATTTAAAATATTAATTTAACCTTAGCTAGCTTAATATAATTAATAAAATATCTTGCTCTTAAGTTATTTATAAGTTAAGCTTAATATATTTATTATTTAATCTTAATATATTCCTTAGGGCTTAGAGTTAATACTTAATTAAGAGAGTGCTATGCTCTTACTTAGGCTTTAAGTTTAAGTAAGTATCTCTAAGGGCTATAGTGCCTCTTGCTTTAAATTTAATATAATATTATAGCATTAGCTATATAAGTTAATTAAATTATATCTTAAGTATATATTTATATATAGTATTTTACTAGCCTCTTATTAAGATATAGATCTAGAGGTAAGATATTAAGCTTACTCTTAAGAAGTCTTAATAAGGTTACTTTATATATATTAATAGCTATGCATAGGGCTTATATTTATTCTATTGCAAGGGACTTAGCAAGCCTTCTTAAGTTTCCTTTAAGAACTATAAGTATATAATAAGAGCTAGCTTTATAAGCTATTATAGCTTTAATAACTTAAGTATAAATAAGCCTTGCTATAATTAAGTCTACTCTTTATATACTTATTGCAATAGTAGTTAAGGCTTAGCATTATCTCTTTAGCTTTCCCTTTAAGGCTAATATATAAAGTCCTTAGAGTAACTTATAATATAAATAAAGCCTAAGAAATTTATAGGATTCTATTAATATAATTATATTAAGTCTAAGCTATATATATATTACTTTTATTGCTCTCTTCTTAATAAAGTAAAGGAGTTAAGCTTTATTTTTTTTAAAGGTTATCTTATTTAATTAAGCTTATAATATATAGATCTTTTATATAGCTTTAAGTTATTAATATATCTCCCTTGCTATTTTCTTAAATGCTAATAAGTTTATATTATTTATAAACTTAATAATAATAATTTTAATAGCCTCCTTAAGCGCTTTATAAAGCCTTATAATAAATAAAATAAATAGAATAAATAATAAAGAGGACCCTTATAAGATACTTATATAAATATTAAAAGAGGTTAATAGTGCATTATTAAAGTAAAGTTATATTATATATATTTATAAATAGCTCCTTAACTATTTAATTAATTAATTAAGGAAGCTTATATTTATAAGAGAGGAGATAAGGTATCTATAGTTTATTATATTAAAGATATATGCAAAATCTAGTTATAAGAGCAATGCTATTCTATAGCAATCCTATGCTATATATATAGCTTTAACTATAACTATTAATATTTAATTCTATTAATTAATAGACTTTATATAACAAGGGACCTAAGAGAAGTAATATTATTACTCTATATATTATAACCTTAAAAGGATATTATTTATCTTAAGGCCTTATAAAGATAAGATTCTTTCTTAAAATTCTTAACTAAGAAGTTATAATATTATAATTTTTTAACTTAAGAGTTATAATAATATAATTACCTAGCAAGATATTTAAATTGCGCTCTAAGGTTATTAAATAATCACTTATATATTAATCTTAAGGAGAAATATAAGCTTTAGTCTTAATAGTTACTTACTTATTCTTACTTAATTAGCTTTATTGCAAATCCCCTTAATAATTCTAAAGCTTCTATTTATAAGTACTTAAGAATAAGATAATAATAGAGAGCAAGTAAATTGCTATTATAATAAGCAATATAAATAAGTTAAGCAAAAGCTCTTAAACCTTACTAGTTCTATAGATAGCCCTAAGGCAAGATAACTTGCTAATATTATCTCTAAGCCTTAATAGCCTAGAGACTATATATATAGCTACTTAGTAATATATATAATAGCTTAAAGAATTGCAATAGCTTAAGGAAAAGGAAACCTTGCTATTAAAGGAGATTTAAAGCAATAAAAGCTATAGTAAATACTTAAGGCAATATTAATAATTATTAAGCAAGTTATTATTAAGTAATAAAAAGGAGATTAAGATATAAAATATAACTTAGCTTATATTTAATATTACCTATTAAAAGTATAATAATTAACTTAATAACTTATAATAAGCTTATATTAATACTTATTATTACTATTAAAAGGATTATAAGAAGATATTATTAGCTCTTAATAATATAAATATTAAATGCAAAGTAAGATAAGATTAATATCTTAATAAATACTTAATAAAAGATTAATAAGACCTTAAGAATAATTAAGATTAATTTAAAGAATAATTTATAATTCTTATTAAGGATATTATAAATTAATTATTACTTATTATTAAATAATTAAAAAAGGCAAAGTAAAGAGATAGCTAAATACCTTTTAATTTCTATTTTTATTTAAACTCTTTAGAAAAGCATTTCCCTTATATTAATAAAGAGTAAAGAGTACTTATATACTATGCAAAGCTTTAAGACTCATTATAGACTTATATCTCTTTTAATTATTTAAAGTTCCTTGCTATTTAATTAAAGATAATTAATTTAATTATTTAATTTTAAGATTTAATAACTTATTTTTAGAAGAGGACTTATAATAAAACTTAATTTAATAGCTTATTTAAGTTATAAAAGGGCTTTATTAAGAAGTTGCCTTAATATTAATAATAAAAGCTTACTTCTTAGATTAATACTTAAGAAACTTTAAATCTTAAATCCTTAGATAATAAAACCTTATATTATTTTTAATATTAAAGCCTTATATATCTATAGAATATTTATCTTAAGTTAATAAAAGTGCAATAAGTTATTAAGAACCTTTAAGGAAAAGAGAATTAATTAATAAGATAACCCTTTTATTAGCTCTTATTATTTAAATTAAGGTTACTTAATATTTTAATATCTTAATTATAATCTAAGGGCAATATATTATTAAGATTTATATAAATTTAAATAATAATATAAAGGTTAATATTATTAATAAGTAATTTATATATAAATAATAGCTTTAATAAGCTAAGGCTATTAAGCTACTTCTTAAGGCAGCTAATTAATTAAGTCTCTTTACTTATAAAGTATAAGAAGTATTAATTAAAGCTATAAACTTAAGAGAGATTATTTAAACCTTTACTTAATTATATATTAAGATAAATTAAGACCTTAAGATAAAGAGTAGCTTAGTTCTATTATTTATAATAACCTTAATAAATTATAAGATCTACCTAAGCCTATATAATTAATAATAATAGTTTAAATAATAATAATAACCTTTGCTTTAAATAGGTTCCTGCTTAGTGCAGCCTTAAACTCTCCTTAAAATCAATTTTAAACTTAAATTTAAAACTAATAGCCTTATAAGGCCTTAGAATTAATAGCATATTATGCCTATAGTATTATTAACATAGCATTGCTAATAGTTATTAATTCTAGCTATTATAGCCTTAGCTAAAGTTAATATAACTTACTTATTATAGCTAGTTAATTCTTATATTAGCCTAGCATAATAGCTAAGGCAGCCTTAATTAAAATACCTATTAAATAAGTTAAATAAGATAATAGAGAAGCTTATAATATAATTGCTAGTATTATGCCCCTAGACCTATTAAGGCAAGTTTAAGCAGTAGCCTAGAAATATACTTATTAATATATTAATATATAAATAGCTTAAGACTAAGCTAAATTTAACTTAAACATACCTCTTAAGGATTATATTATAGCTAAAGTTATAAAAGCAATTATAAATGCATTTATCTTAGCCCTTAGGGGCCTCTTAAGGAAGGGGCAAGCGCTGCTCTCTTTTATATTAATTCTAGCTTAAAGCTATAAAATAATAACTATACCTATTAGCTCTAATAAGAGATTGACTTAAACTTAAGTTAAATGCAAAGTAATAATATATATAAGGGATATGCCTCTTAATATTTAAAATTAAAACCCTTAAGATATTATTTAAGCAGTTAACTAAGCCTAAGGCAAATTTAATATAATAGTAGCTTAAAAACTCCTAAGTAGATATATTATCCTTATATATATAATAATAATAGCTATAGGCTTAAATAAGAGGGAATAGGTAGCTATAGCATTTAATATAAATATTACCCTTACCTTATTAATATTTATTATAATAGCAAAGGGAATTTAACCTAGAGCTATATTAAATAATATAAATCGCTTAATAGCTAATATTAATAGCATTAATAATAATATAGTCTTATAAGCTAGAAAGATCTAAGAGCATACTAAGCTTAAGGCGCAAGCAAGCCTTATCCTTTGCATAGCCTTTATAAGCAATGCTAATACCCTATGCAACTAAGGCCTCCTTTTAAACATAGAATTATATGACTGCAAGCTATATAATAAGGGCCTCTGACCTATATAATGCTATAATTGCTTTGAATTTAGCTATATTGCTAGGATATATAAGGCAGCCTCAATATATAGCTAATGCAAAGGAAGCTAGCATTTGCAAGATAAAATATGCCTAGCCTAGGCAAGCAAGATCTTAAAATGCTATATGCTTTGCAATAGCAAGCACTTAGCATAGAGCTAATATTGCCTTATTATAAAGAAGCATTAGACTTAAGCAAAATAAGTATACTCTTTATAGCCTTTATAATTCTAAGAATGCAATAGCCTTAATACTTAATTATATTAGCTATATTAATCTATTATATTAATTGTCTTATTAAGATAAAAAAGCTCTTTAAGATAATAATCCTTAAAAAGATAAGTTAAATACCCTTTAAGCTTAATTAATAAGCATTTATATAGCTTTAAAAGTAAATAACCTTAATTATTATTTAATATAGTATTAATATAATCTTAAGCTATAAGTGCCTCTTTATTAATTGCCTCTTAAAGCACTCCTTATATATTTACTTAACTAGATTCCTAGTAATAATGCAAGTGCTCTTTTAAAATATAAACTATAGACTAGCCTTAATATAACTAGCACTATAGGCCTAAGATACATATAATATTATTATGCTTCTTAAATTAATATAAAGTGAGATCTCCTTAGTCCTAGCTTGCCTAGGTATAGTAAACTATTATATAATATATTATAATAGCTATGCTATGCTTTATATCTATAAATAATATAAGCTTATATTATAAGCTTATAAGTCTAAAGAGAACTAAGCTAATATAACCTTCTCCTCCTTAAAATGCTAGATTATTATAATATATAACCCCTTAAATAGTAGCAGCATATTATTAGCACTATAAACCTTATATAATATTAACTTAAATAATTATATTATATTATTAAGAGATTTTAATCTTTATTACTTAATATAAAACTTATATAAAAGAATATCTTAAGGATATAAAAGCCTTCTTAATATAGCAAGGCAGCTTTAAGTTGCACTTATAATACTCTATAGAACTATTATAAGGTTCTCTTAAAACTATTGCAATAGTACCTTAGACTTAGCATAGGCAAGCTATGCCTTAGAGGTTAAATATATTAAGGTTAACTATAATCTTAATAGCTTTAACTACCTCCTGCAGCTCCTTTAAGTTAAGAATAAAGTTAGTTAACTTTAATAGAACCCTTAGTAAAAACTATAATTAAACTAGAAAATAATAGACTTAAATAAGGCAAAATAAGAAGCTAAGGTATGCTTATAATAATATTAAGATAATATTGCTATAGAAATAGACCTTAATAAAGCAATAGACTAGCTTATAAAATAACTTTATAAAGTCACTTCCTTTGCTATATTAACTTGCTATTATAATAGACCTAGCTATAACTTATAATAGAATTGCAATATTATAATAGCAATTAAATGACTTAAATAAATATACTAAAGATTTCAATGTATTAGCTATTAAGTAAATTAATTAAAACTATGCAAAGTAAGATTATATTAAGAACAATGCATATCTAAGGCGCGCTAGGCCTCCTAGCAATATATACTTAAAGAAATAAAACCTACTTAACTCTAGTAAATAAAGTAATAAGCATAGCTATAAAGCAAGCTTATATTAATATTACTTTAGATCTTATTATTAAATTAACTAAGATATACCCTAGTTATATCTTATAATAATAAAGTAACTATCCTTATAAAATAGTTCTTCCCTTAATTATAAGTAGATAACTTTAACTTATTACCTTTATCTATAGAATAAGACTAACCTAAGGATATAAAGGGCTTGCTATAAGCTTATATTACTATTAATAAAGTTAAAGATACCCTTAAATAAATTTAATCTTAAAAGGCCTTTAAGCTTAATAGTATCTTAATAGGCTTCTTAAAAGCCTATAGTAATAGCTTCTTATAAGTCTTAATTATAATTATAAATGCAAGCTTTATATTAATATACTTCTTAATTTAATTTTATATTGCCTTTATTATAGTTATATTAAAGCTTAGAAAGACCTTAGCTTAATAATAAATAGTAAGAGGCTAGAGATTAATCTTACTCTTAAGTATAATTAGCAAAATAATTAAGATAATAATAAGGAAATGGATTATAATTATAATAAAAGAGAGATAGCTATTGCTTAAAGAGTAAATAGGCAATTGCTTAGAATAATTAATAGAACTTACCTTAGTAATAATAATAAAAGTAATATAAGTAGTATAGGCCCAATGCAAGATAGCATTGCTACTTTAATTAAACTTTATTAATGCCTTTAATATAATTAACTATTAGCAATTAATAGCTACCTTGCAAGAAATAAGTTTCCTTAGATAGATCTTAATATAGCTTATTAGCTTCCTTATATTATAAATAGCATAGCTTTAATTTAAAGATAAACTTTTTAAATTATTTAATATTTAAGCAAGAGTCTTATAAAGGTCCCTCTTATTATCTATCCTCTTTATTCTCTTTATTATAAGCCTTTATATTAAGCTATAAAAAGTAAAGAGACTTATAATAATAAGATTTATAGATAATATAAACCTTCTTGCCTTTAAGCGCAATATAAGAGAAACTTAAACTTAGCTTAAAGCTATATAAGAGCTTTGCATATAATAAGTATAATAAAATAAAATAATATTTAAACTAAATAAAGTAATATTACTTTATCTCTCTTAAAAGAAAGTGCTAGAAATAATATAAGTTAAGCTTAAGAATAATACTCTTATATTAATATAAATATATTAATTTCTTAGCCTTTAGCTATATTAAAAACTTTAATAAGGGCTATATACTAAGGAATTTAAGGGGAAGCTTAAATATTAATATTAAGCCCTTTATACTATTATAGCAAGCATATAAGATATTAATCTTATAGCTGCAAGGCTAATCTATATATAAGTTATTTACTTAGCTATAGTATATAAAGCAAGCTCTTGCTATATCCTTATAGCCTTAGGAGAGAAATTAAAAGGACTAGCAAGAGCACTTGCCTTAGAATAGGCATAGGCCCTATATATAGTTAGTAGGGCTTATAAGGCTATGCTAGCATAACTCTTAAAGAGCAATTTAAGAGTCTTACCTTTAAATATTTACTTAAATAAATAGGTAATAAAATACTATTAAAGGATTAATAAATAAGGCATAGTAGCTATTATTTGAAATATATCTATAGTAGCAATGCATTAAATTTAATAAAAGAAATAAAGAGGTCTATAGCATTACTTATTAAAGGAATTAAAATGCTAGGTAGCAAGCTAGCTACTTATAGAGTTTAAGGCAAGGCTAAGATCTTGCCTTAAAATAAGAATTAAAGATAAGTAGAAATTGCAATAGGGCTAGCTTAACTTTAAGTTAATAAATTGCTATAAGATAAATTAATAAGAAGTAATAAAAGTAAACTTAATCTTTATTAGCATAAAAGCTAGCTAGCTTTATAATAGACTTGCTAAGTTTAAAAGCTTAATACTTATATAGCTATATATAAGGCACTTAAGCTTATAAGCATTTCTCTTTAAAAGGCATATACTTAAAGTAAGTATGCCTCTTTATTAATATAAGCATGCCTAAGAAACTATAAATTATATTATTCTTTATTATATACTTTATAACTTAGCTTATAAAACTATATTTAACTTATTATAAACTTAATGCAATCTTAACTATTAACTCTTAGCTTAATAAACTACTTACCCTCTTATATAATAATTCCTATAGCTCTAAGCTATATTATAATTTAACTTAGCACTTAAACTCTATTAAAGCTTAGATAATATAATTAACTCTTATAATAACCTTAGCTTATAAGCAAGCTTATCTTAAGATATCTTAATTCTCTCTATTTAAGAGAGATATTAATATACTTAGAAAAACCTTTAAAGAGAGAAAAAACTAACTTATATATATTATATTATAAGGGCAAAGTAAAATGCAAAGAGTAAAATGCTAAAATATTAAAATATTAAAACATTAAAATGCCCCCTTATATAAATTATTATAAGTTTATAATAAGGCCCTATTAAACTTATATTATACTTATTACTTACTTACCCCTACTTCTCTATAGCATTATTATTATTATTATTATCCTCCTCTCCCTTAGACTTTGCAAGGCAAGCAAGAGCTAGTCTTAATATGCATATAAGGCTCTTAAGAGCTATAGCAATGCATATTGCAATGCTAATTAGCTTATTAAGCTAATTTATTAATATAGCTGCAGTTGCTATAGGATTGCCTTAGAGGCGCGCCTTTAAAGCTTATATTTAAGCTTAAATAGCTTAATTACTTAATATCTTAAGCTCCTCCTTTTAAATAGATTAATATTAATATAAAACTTAATATAAATAAGGCTTGCACTTATTAAATATCCTCCTTCTTAGAGAGTAATTACTAAGGCTTAAGTATTAGCTTATATTATATATAGCAATACCTTATATACTTAGTGCTTTTAATTGCAAGCTAAATACTTACTTATTATTATGCTTATAATATATTAATAAGCTAAACCTATAGCTTAAAGGAAGTAACTTATTAGCTTAGTCTTAATAAAGACTAGCTATGCTATCCTTGCCTATTTATATAATATAAGCAGAGCAAGGGAGAGCTTATATTACTCTTAAGAGAGATAGCATAAGTATCTCTAGCGCTAGCGCTTAGTCTCCTTCTCTTTCTCCTCCTTCTCCTATAGGCTTTAAATAGCATATAATATTAATTAAGAATATAAGAAATAGCAGCGCAGAGAGCCTA
>JAMAKE010000370.1:0-10280 GCA_023628695.1 Nectriaceae sp. PG4201
TAAGCTATATTAAGCTTAGTTTTAATTTTTAAAGAATTTCTTAAAATTGCAATTTAAGGTATAAATCTTAGTGCGCTGCATACTTAGGTGCGCTGCATACTTATAATACACATTAAATAAAGATTAAATTTTTATATTAAGCTCTCTTATAATTATATTTATAAAATAAATATATTTAAAATTATAATTATTATTTAATAAAGTTATAAACTTAATATTAATTAATAAATTATATCTCTTATTTAATAAGTAATTAATTAATTATTTCTTTAATAGCAAGTAAGTATAAAGAAAACCCTTAAGAATTTAAATTAAGGATATACTTAATAATTATCTATTCCTTTAAATTTAATAGCTTCTGCAAATTAAGCATAATATTAGCTCAAGAAGGCATGCCCTTCTAGCAGTAACTAAGGGTTCTTGCAAGGACTGCATAAATAGCTGCAGCGCGTTAAATGCTTAGCTTTAGATTTTGCTAAAGAGCCTAAAGGGCAAGAAGGACTTTAGCTTCTTTATTTAGCTAAGACATAATATATTATTGAGAATCATTTGATCAAATTGAAAAAAGAAGAATTGAGGGATTTATGCGCCACTCGCTCGTCTATGCCACTTGCTTATTATATATATTATAGATAGCTTACTTAATCATATTAATCTTACCCCTTTTTTTTTTTACAAAAGATAATAAGATATATTTTTTAAGGTTATCTTAAACTTAATAAGACTTAGTCAATTTATTAGAGGAAAAAATACAACGCAACTAAAAACAACAGCTAAGGTTGTCTAAGGTTAGAAGCGGACCTTAATATAGTTGCATCGCAACCTTCAATTTGCTTGCTCCACAAGCTATCAATTTGAAAACACTAAGAATGGTAAGTCAAGAGCAATTTGCCTAATCAAATAGTCTTGACAAACATCATAAAGAAAGAGGGATTTTCTAGCCAGAGTTAAATTCTCAAAGGAAATCAAAGGAATGACTTAAAGTTGGTTCAAAATGAATGGATGAAGCGTGCTTGATTCGTTTCAAGAGGAGCAAAATTCTCCTTAAGTAGCTAAATATAGTCTCAAATAAATAAATCAGAAGGCCCAACCCCTGTCACCAACACAATAAGATATTCCATTTCCGACTAGAAGCCAAGAACCAAATGCTTTGCCTGATGGCGCAAGGACAGTCCCTTCGAGTAAACGAAAATTCAAGTCGAAGCAGTTCCATCTCTCTCTCGGAAAAAAAACAGAGTATTCATGCCTAAGCATCAAAGACGATGCATCCGCCGTATCCTAATATCGATTATTTTATCACTTGCTCTTAATCGATAATGGGATATCAGAGGTTGCTTATGGTTGCTCCCACAGCCGCGTTAGGCCTTTTCGATGACGCTATGCTCCTCCGACTGAGTGTTGATTTCTGTGGCTGCGAACTTCCGAGCTGGAATGCGGCGCTCAAATAGCTCGTCAAGTTCAGTAAACGTACGACCACGGGTCTAGAGAAACAAGAAAAGTAACGCGTTAGCTCGTAAGACGGGGCATTTTGGTGAGACGGAGCTTTACCTCAGGGATCGTGAAGTAGACCCCAAGAAAGGCGATGACGGAGAGACAAGCAAAGAAATAGCCAATTCTAATTCCCCAGTTCGCGTTTTGGGCGGAGAGCATGAGTGGAGTGGTGTAGTTGAAGATCAGACCGAACATGGCCGTTCCACCGGCAGCAAAGCCGGTTGTCTTGGCACGAAGGACCGGGGTAGAACATTCTGCGACATAAGTCCAGCCTAGATCCGTGCTTTGTAAGTAACTATTGCATGAGCTTTGGGAAATGTAAGATATTTTTACCTAGGGGTCCAGTAGACATGGCGTATGCGACAACCCAGATACATGCCATGGCCACGAGACCATCGACACTTTTAAGTGGTTGACCGACTGGGCGAAGGGTCCCGATGATCCCCATTATAAGAACGCAGCAGAACATGATGCCAATGCCCCAGAGAAGAAGTGTTCGACGACCAAATCGCTCAACAGTGAGTGATGCAACGATGATAAATACGACGAGTAAGACATTGACGATGACACTGGGGAGAAAAGGATCATCGACACCGGCAAGGGAGAAGAAGTAACTTAGATAACCGAAAACCAGCGGAATGCCGACGAATTGCTGACACGCAAGGGGAAAGAACGAGATCCAAGTGCGACGACCGTTGGTACCTTTGAAAATCTCGAGAAGTGAATATGCTTCGGAAAGCTCAGTCAGATATTGGGTCTGCTCCACTTCCTTTCTCAATACTGCGTACTCGCGCTCGATATCGTAACCGGAGACTCTACCGTTGAGGCGCTGCAACGACTTTTTGGCCTTCTCATGCTGCCCCCTTTGGGCATAAAACCAGGGAGACTCGGGGGCATAAACAAGAAATGGGAGGAACAGCCCAAGAAAAACCAGCTCGCTATAGAAGGCGTTGCGATAACTTATATCGTGTGTTTGAATAATCTGCAGGGCGATTGTTGCCGAAAAGTTGCCGACAGCGTACCACACAGAATAGACAGACAAGAGACTTCCGCGAAGTTTGGTTGGAGCAATCTCGGATATGTAGGTGGTCAACGACGTCTGGATTAATCCCGTGCCCCAGCCGGCAAAGAGACGAGACATCAGGAATGTGATCCAGTTGGTGGCCGTTATCTCGAGAATTATAGCCTAGAACGCGTGAAAAAGGGTTAGCCAATATAACCTGACAGTGGCCGGACTGGGTGCTTCATTTCAGGTCCGACTTACGAGGACGAGAAAAAAGGTGAGCAAGGCCATATTGAACTTGCGACCAAAGCGGTCGCTTGTGAACACACCCGTAAGCATTCCGATTATTTGGCCGCCAGATTGAATTCCGCTCCATGCAGCTACATATTGACTGTTGAGCGCAGGAACACCATTGGAAATAACAGTAGCTGTTGTGCTCGAGAGTCAAAAACGGTCAGCCCTTGTGCTTGTTCGGATGGTGAGAAGGAGGCCTGTGTGTCGACAAGCAAAAATAGGAAATGGAATTGAAGTTAGAGAAGAGCAACTTACCAAACTTCTGGATGAAAGACTTATTGGCCGTGATACTTCCAGGAATGCTGACGGCATAACCTAAAAACAAACTCCTTAGCATTCTATCCACAGAATTTTCGGAGAACGAGGGCACTGTTCATTCACCATCAAAAAGAGCGCCCATAAAGACGCCGGTGGATATGAAAACGACTTTTCGAAACGTTTTTGCCGTTTGCCAGACACTGAGACGGCTGTTCATTGTATCACCGTGGCCTTGGCTTTCTGTCCCAAGCCCATCAGGTACTTCGCTGGTAGCCTGAGCCATCTCCATGTGATCGAAGCCACGGTTTTTCTCGGCTGTAGATGCGGACATCGTGCAATATGCTGAGTATGCTGATCTCTGACACATATACGGAGTGCCATATGGCTATTTATGCCTAATTATTTGCCTATTTCAGAGTTCATCTGCAAGAGTTTATTGTTCGCGCCTAGAGCTCATTGTCGGGTGTGAATTATTCCTGGGGACAAATGCGGAGATGCGGGGTTGAGGGCGCCACTGGGCCCAGATGCTAACAAGTCAATTGATTGGTAAGGAGTGGTCTAGATCCTTTGCGGAGGCATACGGCAACCGTAGTTTCGGTTTGGACGGCCGAATTATGGAGTAGCGGTTCCCCAAGACGGCAAATTGAACTGTTGTGGCGGGCGATGTACGGGGGAATTGTGGACTCACAGGGAGCAGTCGCTACCGGAACCTCATATCTTTTAAATGCATTGTGGGGCAAGGGATAGCCAGGTAGTTTACTGAATGGGCTGAAAGACTCGGTTCGGTTGAGATACACTCCGCGCGCTGTAGCGTATTGTTGAGCAACGTATAGCCAATCCATGAAGTCGTATCATCGGACGTAGCCAACTGCGTGGGAAGTCACAGGTAATTTCTACGAGTCCACATTCTCGCGTGACCCCCTCAAACTGGCCTAGGTCACTCAATGGTCCGGGGCGTTGGGCCACTTGCACAAAGTACGACACCCTTCCGGCAATTCTCGATTTCGGGCCCCTAAATTGGTTGGCTACATACTTGGTTATACTCGACGGGGAAACATACAGAGGGTGTAAGATCGCGAAATCGCCCTTAGACAAGCAGAGGCTTTACGTAGCCTAACCCTAAAGCGGCTTTAAAATTCTCAGGTTGAGACAATTCGGTTGATTGGTTCCTGTCTTTTAGCTGTCATTCTCAGATCTCGCCTGTCGCAGACGTCTCATTAAATATCCTTACAAAGCGCCTGATGTCAGGGCCTCGAATGCCCAATGCCTTAAAGGGGTAAAAAAAAAGAAAAGAAAGAAAGAAAAAAAATTTATGTCTGACTCGTAATATTGACATACAATGAGAACAATTATTGAAAATTCAAAGTCGAAATTCTATGATATGTATCTAACACTTTGCCATCTCGCGACGATACTTCCCACCCTGTTTTTGTGCAAACATATGCTTCAGCAGCAGGGCGGATTTCTTGGGCGAACGCTCTAAGGTCTTGTAGTCGGTGAACGTTACTCCAAACCGAGGACCGTAGCCATCAGACCATTCTACACACGATTTATGAGCCAGACAAGTCATATATCACTGCAGGGAATGCACTTACCAAGATTATCAAGAAGCGACCATGCAAAGTACCCCCGTACATCAGAGCCATCTTCGGAAATGGATTTACAGATTGCGTTCAGGTGTGTATCAAAATACCAGATACGATAAGAATCATTGATCGATTCCTCGCGCGTCATCTTATCTTCGCCAGGACAGGGACACCCGTTCTCAGTCACATAGATTGGCTTTCCATAAAGTCGAAAGACGCGAGTGAGGTGCTTTTGGAAGAGGGTTGGACAAGCTCGCAGCCAGGCAACACCGCTCTTCTCACCGACGGGGTTACCTCGCTTATCATCCTGTAATTCATCCACATTTCCCATAAAATCGTTCTTCGATGCTGGGCTGTCACGGTGGCGCGCGAACTGCGACGTATAATAGTTCATTCCATAGAAGTCGCACTCTGCATCCCTCAAGAGGGCAAATTCAGAGTCTGTAAATGCCGGTAACCGGTCGCCAAGTTGCTCCCTCATGCATGTGGGATAGTCTTTGTGGAGACTGTATAAAGTAAGGATGGCTGAGCTGTAATTCCGTTTTTGTTTCGGGCTTTGGGTGACCTACAAAATTGGGTTTGCAAACCAACCGATATAAAACTCCATACGGCGCTCTGCAGCCTCTTTATCCTTCTCTTCGCTACAATCCCAAGGCTCATAGTAATCTCCATTCAAAGTGATGCCTATCTGACCTTGCTGAACTGAGCGAAAGTCTTTATTGTAAGCGGCCGCTGCACGAGCATGGCTCATTATCTGGGACTTGCCCGTTATCCACGGTTCTGTTGATGTATCTCCTTCGGAGCATTGGAAGTTGGTGCTACTCCTGCCAGGCGCATTGGTACCTTTAGCATAACCCTGATGAGACGTCAACTCTAGCCCTGTGCGAGTGTCATCGTCTAGTTAATAGAATACGTACAGAGATTGATTGAATCCATGGTTCGTTAAATGTAATCCAGTTCTTAACTCGATCACCAAAATGCTTATAGCAGATTCTTGCATATCTCTCAAAGTCCCTCTGAGATTCTTCGATATCAAGCCACCCTCCATACCGATTATGCAATTCCTGAGGTAGATCCCAGTGGTAAAGCGTTACCCACGGCGTAATGCCACGGACCAGTAGTGCATTAATCAACCTATTATAAAAGTCTACGCCTGCCGAGTTTACTGGGTCATCTCTTCCGCCAAGTGGAATAATTCGAGACCAGGAGAGCGAGAATCTGTAGGCTTTCGCCCCGTACTTTTGCAACAGGTCAAAGTCTTCCTCGAAACGGTGGTAGTGATCACAGGCAATGTCTCCATTAGCGCCCTTGGTGCGAGAAGGTTCGAGGTGACAGAAGGTGTCCCATATTGACTTCCCTCTGCCGTCTTGAGCCACCGCCCCTTCAATTTGATACGAAGCTGTTGCAAACCCCCATTCAAAGTCTTTGGGTAGTCCTGTCATGCTGATATCCCTCGAGTCGCTGGGCAAATGCTGAAAATCCAAGAATTATTTGCTATGAACCTGTACGGTCGACTGAGATATCCGGAAAGTTGTGTAGATGTAATAGGATTTGTCAAAGTGAAAACTGCCAGCCCTCCGCCAGGTCTCTTTTATACTTCATGTATGCGGGTCCACTAACTCCTAAGCATCCAAAGTAATTGGATTGTACATCAAACTCGGATCGGGCCCGCAAACCAGAAAGCTCGCAAATCCTCCCAAAATGGACCTAGGGAGACCACCCACGTTGACTATATTCCACCGGCGGAGCAGACAAAATACTAGTTACTTCTCCGTGCCGCACCAATCGGTTCACCGTCCGCATCGTTGCAAGTGATATTGCCGAAGTTTGGACAAGGACCTGGCTGTGTCGGAGATATTTCAAGAGTTCGCTTAAATTGACTTGGCCAAATACTCTAGACCGGGTGTGGTTGATCTAACAAAGATTACCAAGGTAGTCTAGGTTGCTCCTCAAAAATCCCGAAGAAATGATGTATTTGTCCGCGCAGATGGGTGGAGCCTCCTAGCAGCGTATCAGCTGCGGTCCATTGCGCCCAGCTTCTCATTAGCGCTCTGGTCATGAGCGTAGCTCACCATTGGCCTATATAGAGAGAGCTGATAAGTTCAGTTTCGGGGTAAGTAGTTCCGGCTTCCACTATTCATCATTAACACTTTCTGTTCACGTACACGAACTGCAACCTAACCTGGACCTTAACATCTATGGCCTCGAAGACTACTATTACGAGTTCATTGTTTCTTCACTTTTCTGCAAGGACTTCACACATATAGCAGACGGACTGTACCTTTCTCGGCTCTAACATATTTTATCCTGTCACCCACCACTTCCCAATTTGCTCTCCCCAAAACCATGCCTTTACCGACTGTCGCCGATGTAAAATTTGAGCACTATCTTCCGGTGAACGCTTTCGGGGTAAATGAAACCAGACCAAGAATCTCATGGCGCTACGAAAACGTTCCAGCCGGGTTTGAGCAAGTTGAATATGAACTTAAGCTAGAAAGGTTCATTGATGACCACACCATCAGGTTGTTCTCTGTCCGAGTGGCCTCCTCAGAGTCCCAGTTGGTCCCTCTGCCGTACGATGATAAGCCTTTGGAGTCGCGGCAGCGATACTCGGTCAGCGTGAGAGCACGGGGAAGGGGGTCTTTGGAACTGACTGCTTGGAGCAAACGTTCAATCCTAGAAGTGGGCTTGCTGTCGCGCCATGACTGGTCCAGCCAGCTTATTTCTGCACCATGGGCGGAAGCCAACAAGGAAGGGCCTCAGCCAGAGGACTTATTTCGCAAGGAGTTCCAAGTGAACGATGCTGTTGTGTCAGCAAGGCTTTACATCACTGCTCACGGTGTGTATGAGGCCGAGATTAACGGGAAGAAAATCGGAGACCATTTCCTCGCTCCTGGTTGGACATCATATGCAGGGAGGCTTCAATATCAGACTTACGACGTCACGAAGTTCATTACTCAGACCAATTGTCTGGGCATCAGAGTTGCGGAGGGGTGGTTCAGCGGTCGAATCGGTTTTGCTGGTGGTCGTCGCAACCTCTGGGGTATCCGAAATGCTGCCTTCGCGCAACTTATGATTACCTGTCGGGACGGCCTAACACACACCATTTGCACTGACAGATCCTGGCATGTAACCAGAGGGCCTGTTAGGCTGGCAGAAATCTATAATGGAGAAAAATATGATGCCACTATGGAGGTTAATGGTTGGTCAAGCCCGGGGACGGATACAAGGCACTGGCATAGCGTTGATGTTGAGCTGCTGCCTGAGAATGTGGAGCTCACCTCTGGGTTCGCCGAACCTGTTCGACGCATCGAGACTCTACGGCCTATCGAAAAGATTACCTCCCCCTCTGGAAAACTTATTCTTGACTTCGGACAAAACCTTGTGGGCTATGTCCGCATCAAGAGAATTCTTGGACCAAAGGGTCATCAAATCACCCTGTCGCATGCCGAAGTACTTGAGAAGGGCGAAATGTGTACACGGCCTCTTCGCATCTGCGATGCTCAAGATGTCTATACTCTGAAGGGATACCAAAACGGCGAACAATATGAACCCCGTTTTACGTTTCATGGCTTTCGGTATCTACAGGTTGACAATTGGCCTAAAACAGGGCTGAACGTCGTTGATTGTGTCGAGGCTGTTGTTTGCAGCTCCGATATGAAGCCAAGCGGCTTATTTGAATGCTCCAACACCATGACAAATCAGCTCTTTCGCAATATTCAGTGGGGCATGAAGGGTAACTTTTTCTACGTGCCTATGGACTGCCCCCAGCGTGATGAGCGTCTCGGCTACTCGGGCGACCTGGCTCTGTTTGCTCCGACAGCAGTTTTGCTGTACGACTGTTTTGCATTTCTCAAAAACTGGCTCATCGACGTAGCATTCGACCAAGCAGTTCTCGGCGGCAACCCACCCGTTGTCTCTCCTGACGTAATGTTAGGAGACCCTGTATGGGGTGATATTCGCCCATTGGCTATTTGGCACGACGTGACCATTTTGGCGCCGTGGGTACTCTGGCAAGAGACTGGTGATTCCCTTATCTTGGAAGGTCAGTATCAGTCTATGGCGACCTGGCTGAAAACGATCCCAAGGAATAAAAATGGTCAGGCTTATCTGTGGGACTCATCAAGTACCCAGCTGGCGGTACGTGGAATTTTGAAGGCTACTACTTGACTCAATCTGACAAATGGAACTAGGATTGGTTAGATCCTAATGCACCGCCTGATAACCCTGGGAAGGCAATGACGGATCCGCTTTTTGTAGCTAACGCATTCCTAATTCATTGTCTGGATATCATGGTCGAAATTGCCGGAGCGCTCGGTATGGAGGATGATAAATATAGTTATCAACAACAAAGAGACGCCGCATGGAAGGATTTCGGGGAGGAATACATTTTTCCTAACGGAAGATTGTTATCCGATACTCAAACAGCCTATTCGTTGGCTATCTGCTTCAAGCTTCTCACAGCAAGCCAAGAAATTGATGCTGGAAATCGCCTCGCAGACATTGTATCCGGAAACTCATTCAATATCGGCACAGGCTTTGCCGGAACACCTTTTGTTTGTGAAGCACTTACCAAAACCGGTCACAGCGATACAGCATACAAAATGTTGTTGAACGAGAAGTGTCCCTCCTGGCTCTATCCGGTTACCATGGGTGCAACTACCGTCTGGGAACGATGGGATAGTATGAGGCCGGATGGATCTATTAATCCTGGAGAGATGACCTCATTTAATCATTACGCATTCGGTGCTGTGGCTACCTTTCTGTTCGAACGATTGGCAGGCCTGCGGCGCACTGCTCCGGGATGGAGGAGGTCTCGAATGGACCCAGAGATCAGCCACGACTTTACTTGGGCCAAGGCAGAACACGAGACACCATATGGCAAGATTTCTGGCTCATGGTTCATATCTGGGGAGACACTCCCTCTTCGACTTAAGATAGTTGTTGTCGTTCCACCGATGACGACTATGGAAGTTGTCCTGCCTGACCTTAATGGCCATAGAACTAAGGTTGTGAGTGGGGGTACCTGGTCTTTTGACTGTTTTTATAAACGAAAGTCCAGACCTTGATGCAACACCAAGGGGGCTCATGGGGCTGTTGTATGGCTGCTTGTTTTTTCGAATAAGCCCGCGTTGTTGACATAAAATTATTCTAAGGAAGGGCGACGTATAATCCCATTCTGACTGATACTAGAGGCTCGATTAGCGACTGGGAAAGATTGAAATTAACAACAGCGGCCACAGGGTGCCAGATTGACGACGAGCTTCGCATTTAAAGAGACTTGCGAATGAATCTCAAAGATACAATGTCGGTGTCAAATATTTCCCGACCGTGTTCGCAAAGCTATCGTTGAGCGCCCATCAAAGCTAACTTGAACGTGGCTGACTCTTGCATTTATGCCTTTTAAGCCCCCGAATTTAGCAGGTCGTTATTCAACTTTTCTGATACTCTTGAGTCTAACAAAGCGAGGATATCCAGTAACCGTGCAAAGCAAATCTTCGCCCGGTGTCGGATCTGATTATCACCTACGGTCTGCACCATCTCAAGCAGAACCAGGCTAACTTGGCGTATCTTCTCGACCTAAATCCACAAACAGTGATTAACCAGAGGATATTTGAAAGAAGCCTACAAAAGGGAAGGATAGTGAA
>JAMAKE010000371.1:0-10260 GCA_023628695.1 Nectriaceae sp. PG4201
AGCAGAGGTGGTTGCAGCAGCAGAGGTGGTTGCAGCAGCAGAGGTGCCTGCAGCAGCGGATATACGCAGCCATCTTCCATATGACCATCCCCTCAAGATCTATGAACGATATCGTATAGCAAGAGAGGCCTGGTATCAAACATAAGCTCATGGAAGCCTAAAGATTAACTAACTCTATCGAAAGGCAGTTAGTCTATCTATATAATATGATAAGGCAAGTTATTCTTAGTGCATTGATTATAAGCAAATGGGCAAGCAATATATAATATTAATAGGATCTAGAGATTGGATAAAGGAGGAGATGATGGCCTATCTTGATTGGAGCAAAGCTAAAGATAATTATATTGAGGCTTTAATAGCTAAGGAGTTAAAGGAGGAAAGATTTATTAATAGACAAGGTATATAAGAAATTTAAGAGGCAATTAAGCGGGATAGCGAGGAATAGCAGTCTCTCTTTTAAATATTATTTCCTATCTTAATTAAGAGATTATATGATTGGTTATATACTTATTGCTAGTTCTTATAGCTAGCAATAAAGTGAGTAGCAAAGTAAAGCTAAGAGTAAAGTGAGTATGCCTAAGGCTAGGATAAATCTTATTAATTGTGAGCTCTCCTTATTTTCTTCTTTTCTTTATTAATATTAATAATAACTATATATATATACAATGCCCTATCTATAGCATATTTATTTAATATTTATCTTCTCTAGCAATAATAGCAATAATAATAATAATAGCAGCAGTAGTATATATAATATGCCCCTTAGCTACCTTTGCAATATATTAACCTTATGCTTCTAGACTATATCTTTTAAGTATGCAAATATAACTGCCCTCTCTATCGTATAAGCCGAGCCTGACAGTTATAATAGCAACCAGCAGCAGCAGCAGCAGTAGCAGCAGCACCAGCCGATGGTAGCGGGCGCTCCTGTCGCTAGGGTATATCAAATACTTCTCACTCTTTGCATATAATGGCTAACCTTGTGATAGCATATAGACCCCCATCTCGTATAGGATATGGCCCGTTGTCCAAGACTCCAAGTCGCGGATGTATATGGTAATATACTCTGGCTGTATATATATAATGCGTTGCAACGGCATATCCTGAACTTAGGCCTAGGTCAATAGGTCCGCTTTGTACGCGGTGCCTGCACTAAGCAGTAGATTCGGGGTATGAGGGACTTATATGTGAATGCGTTCCTTATCTAGAGCAAGGGTATCTTATGTGCTGAGCCCTGCGCATCTTGTTAAAATAAGATACTTATAGATATAGATGCATATGCATATCCCTTCCCTGTTTGCATGCGCCTTCTAGGTCACTTCGGTGGCTGCTATAGCAATTATAAATGGCTGGACTATGCAGTATGCTATATAAATAGAGATGCGGTGGTTCGTGGTCCTGGCATATAACGGGCTGAGCCTTGGCAGTAGCTAGTTGGGCTCCTTGAGGGTCCGGGGTCCTAAGAGGATCTAATTGTATTAGAAGAAGAGGAGGAGGAAGAAGAGGAGGAGGCTGGTGGCAGTGGCCCAATCCTCTTAGACAACGACGACGACGACGACAACGATGACAATGCTATGGATTTGATGCTACTGCCACTAAAGCCTACCCAGGGGGAGGGGAGTCAAGATGACCCTCTCCTCCTAGAGTAAGAATCGTATATAGTTAATGATGATCTTTCTCTATCTTAATGATTTCTTATATGCATAGCATAGCCTGAGAAGCCCTTGGCTAAGTGGCCTTGTGAGTGGAGGCATCAATTAGAAGTCTGGCTAATCCAGGATAATGGTCAGCACCTTCTCGTGGTATTCTAGGTCAGTAGCAAGATATCTCGTATAAGTATACTTTTATGAAGCGAAGACCGACCGACTATATAGATAGAAAGACTAGAGATCCAATCTAGGCATTGAGTATAAGATGATCGCAGGATCATCTTATGTTTTGTGCCATCTCTTTTTATAAGAGGTCTTGAGTTCAATTCCTATTTATTATTTTTTTGGGCTTATATAATTTTCGCGGTACCCGCAGAGATTAAATTCGCGGGTACCCGCGAACCTACGGGGCCCCGATGCGTGGCATGGTCTTATGTAAGCTTTGCTCGAGAGCACGGCCCCTCTTATGCAGGCGAAATCCTTCGTCTTGTCTTTCTCTTACGGACCTATAACCACGAAATGCAGGGCTTAAAGGAAGACTCTTGGCTGGAATCCTAACTCGCTAACGTTGCTCGATTCAGTTGGTGCGCGGCATTTCAACTTGGCCAAGAACCT
This sequence comes from Nectriaceae sp. PG4201, assembly GCA_023628695.1. Lineage (NCBI taxonomy): Eukaryota > Fungi > Ascomycota > Sordariomycetes > Hypocreales > Nectriaceae > Nectriaceae sp. PG4201. The sequence continues at coordinate 2,265 of JAMAKE010000371.1, forward strand.
GTTCAATTAGATCGTCCGGTGGCTTAGACTCCGCTCGTTCGATCTTGTTCTGAGGTCAGCGTGCAGGAATTGCCTACGGCATGTTTTAGTCTAGTAGGTAACGGAGACGATACACGGGTTCGGTTAGCCACTCGCATTCTAATCATATCTCCTGCCTTACGGGCGGAGCAATCTCTAATTGAACGTACTCTGTAGTGGCCAGGATTATTGGCTTGTACAGGGTTCGTCAGGAACTATAGGCTGAGCTCAAATCCTTCGTGTTTCAGCTAGAATCCTTGGAAATTTTATATAAGCTACGCTCCACTTCTTGTTATCTTTCCCCTCGATGAGCGAGCAGATGTCAAAATGGAGTACTCAGAGATTCGATCGTCAGCCAGTACCAATAATATATATGACGAAGCAATAAATCTAGTGCAGGCTGGACCTGATGGTAGGCGCGATGATCGATCTATGCCACACCACTCGCGACAAAAACGTCCAACCTCATCGAAATCAGGTGCCCCTATGGAGATGAGTATCCTCCTCATAATTGGAGTCCTAGGCGCGCTTGGTCACTTTCTCTACTATCACTTTCTAGACGGCAAATCAGTGTCATCAACGCCTGTTTCTCAAGAATGGACCATCCGTATTGGTATGGGGCTAGCGTTCTTGGCCAAGACATGCTGGACTGTTGCTATTATCGTCGCTCATGCGCAGCAAGTCTAAAGAACCATAAATCGAAAACAAGTAAACCTGAAGACGGTGGACGCAATGTTCGCGGCCGTGACAGACTTCACCAAATTTCGGCATGGATCAATGTTTAGGAGCGCTAGGACGGCTACCGCTCTTGCTATCGTGGCGTGGTGCGTTCCGTTATCGACCATTGTGACACCTTCGTCCCTCACAGTCATACCAGCTGGCGAGGATAAATCGCGGACTATCTCTGAGATGGTCCCCATGGTAGACTTCAACAACGCCTCGAGGTTCGCAGCCCTTGCAACGTGTTCCGTGGGGTTATGCCCGGTGACTGTGAACCCGACCGGCGCTTCCAGCGCGATACAGTTTCGATATCCGAATGCACAGACAGCAGTGCTTTCTGCTGCAACTTGTTCAAATGCGCAAACTCTGGCGATGACGCCTAGATATAGCAACTCGAGTTATGCGGTGAACTTCTTCGGCCCGGTTCTCAAGTGCGGGCCTGCCGACGCCGGCACAATCGCCAACATTGATCGTGTTGATAACCTCACCGCACCCGATTCATCTACTTTCTATTACAGCGGCACTCCAGCAACTAGTTACTATGCATTCGCACCAGCATCTGATCCGGACTCATCTTTAGTAGCAGCAGACTTCGCCAAGCTGCCCACGAGTTGGGACAAGATAAAAAATGGGACGATACTAAAAGCGTTGGAGATATGGATCAAGGCCGGAAAATACCAGAAAGAAGATTACACGGTTTGCGCCATGCACAACGCCTCGTATAAGACCAAGTTCTCGTTTAGCAATGGCAAACAGTCAGCCGAATCTAGCGTAAAGCAACTGGACAAAGTGGACTACACTATTGCACTGGGGGCGCCGAACAACATGATGGAACCATCGGGCACTGAGTTTCAACTCTTCACTTACCAAGCCGTTTGGATGAGCATCGCCCAACAGCTCATTGGCCGATTTGTCGACAGTCCATTAACCACGAGGGTTTTCCAAACGCCACTGGTTGGTACCAAGGAATTCGCCCCGTACTTCAACAGAAACTTCGGTGCAGCAGTCCAACCTTTCGCAAGCGATAAAACCATACCAGAGGTTATTGAGGAGCTGAGTCAAAACATCACGCTCTCATTGTTCGCCTCTAAAGCGCACCTGTTAGCCCCCAACCTTGCTCGTCTGACGCTCGCTGACATTTCCCTAGTTCCGACGAAGGGGAAGAAGCACAGATTTCCGTTCATGATATGACAAATATCTACACGTTCAACAGAGTAGCTCTTCTGGTATCATATGCCGTTACATTTGCGGTTACTTCCGTGTGTATATGTATTGGGTGGATGGCATATCTGCAAAATGGAGGCTCTCGAAGTCTGAGTTACTCTGCAATAGTCGATGCAACGAAAGATTCAAGTCTAGGAACAGCAGAACAGAGATAAGTAATACGGATAATATGCATAAATCTTCTACTGAAATATTTCAAGACATCCAGATCCTTCTTTACACCGAACTACTCATGTAGCCCTGCAAAAAACCTCCATGCAATTCGGAGAATGAGTGCACCAATGATCCAGCAAAAGCTTTTACCTCCTACCCCCCATGAACAAGAGATTTAAAATGCTGGGTTGACGCCATTATAATCGGGGTTCTCGAGATGAGCCCTCAGAAGCATACCAGGCCAACTTGCGCTTGGATGCTTCTGCGAGTTGGGCCATGTAAGTCGGTCGACCTTTTGGGGAGGTTCAACGGCCTGCTTTACCACAGCGTCCGCTAAACACCGCTCAGCATCAAGACGAGGCAGGTGTTCTTCAATCTCCCTGCGGTAGTCGTCTACATCCAATTGTTTGGCGACCTCCCACGAAAAGTCGGATTTGACTGCAAGCCGTAATAGCCTTGTGAATGGGTCGATTCGCTCAGCTATCCCAGAGCTGGTATGTAGCGCAATTGCAACCCAGACCTGGTGGCCTCCTTCAGGTGTTCCTCCATGTGAGAGCAAGTGCGCTTTGGCCGCATCCGCTCCCTCAACCTCAAACCGTTGGTTGCCGTTGTATGAATCGCTAGCCCCCAGGTCGTGGCAAATAGCCGCAACAAATAATGGGGATTCTTCGTTTTTGTCCGCGTAGGGTGTGCCTTCTTTCATGGAAAGGTACTTGGCGATGAGAAAAACTCTCAAACTATGATTGAAAATGGGCTCCGGAAGAGCGTTGCGAGCGAGAGCTAAAGCGGATGAGCAGGTGTCGTCATGTGGAATCAGTTTTTGTAGGTATTCTGATAGCGGCGGAAGAGTGGGTTCTTGAGGCATGTCTAGAGCGCTGTCGAAATCATTTGTTGTACTTGAACCTCGATGATGGAAAACTTGAGTTGAGACGGACGGTCGAGTGGGCATGGACGATAAATGAGTCAAGATGGTTGATTTGTAATTACTCCGCGATGACACGATCTTTAAATTCTTACCACCTTCCCCGCCCTTGCCAGATTTAGGCTTCACGCCGTACAGGATATTACAACTCAACATTACCTTTTCCATGCCAGTTCATCGTACATTGCCTAGTTTGAAACCTGAGGTAGTTTCTACTATTCGCGAAAAGTTGAATTTCCCCGTACAGAATTCAAGCGCCTGGTAGACAATCATGTGGTTTAACTGAAGTAATATTGATCAATTGTGGCAGCTTTCGTAGTGGTTTAGTATCATCACTAGGTTCTACTCTGAGGATCGAAGCTGCTCTGCAACCTCCAAGACAGTCTCCTCTAGGGATACCCATCCAGGCTGTCCCAGCTCGCGTAGTAACTGTTCAGCTCGTGCTCGGGGCTTGATCTCATTAGGATCCTCGCCGCTGGAAAAGTTATCTGGGAATTTCCGATTTGGCTCGGCCTTGCGGAAAATGTCCAGTATGGTGTCCCAGCTGAAGCGTCCAGCAAAGGCAAATATGCGCTCATCTTTAACGTCCGAGAGGATAGCAGCGGCAAGATGGAGTCTTGCACTATCCTGAACATTGACAAAGTATTCTTGTGCTGATTAGCTTCCAGCGCATTGCAAATAATGTGTATAACTTACGTGGAGCCAACGATCTGAGCAGTGGTAGCGTTGTTTCATCCCCTTTCCAAACGGCAACAAGCATACCCGAGGTGCTAGGGTATCCTTGGTTAACAACATCGAGGCTCTTACCGAAATTCACATTTGGCAGCACTTTATAAAGTCAGTACCGGACCCATCTGCGGACATGGACAATGTACCAGTGTTGACGACAAGATCAGGGCGCTTATGCTGATTCTCCTTGTGAAACTTCCAGACTTCTTGTTCGGCCTGGGTCTTGCTCGCGCCATAGACCGGTGCCGCACGCTCTGGTCCATAAGGAGGCTCGGCCCAGGCCTGTTTGATCGAGTCCTCGTTCCAAGTGTCTTTGGTCACAACCACACCAGGCGTATTACGCTGTGAGCTCACTGCGGCCGTGGATGAGGACGTTAGAACAAAGCGCTTGACCCCAGGCTCAGTGTATGCGGCTTTTAATGCGTTGACTGCGCCGGCAATTGCGACGGGAATGACATTGTGAGGGTTTGAGTCAAATGTCATAGGCGATGCCGTATGTATCACAGCAGACACTCCTATACTCGACGAGAAGAATTAGCGGTAGCAACCTGGATGCATCAAGAATGCGAACCTTTTACAGCTTCGTCAAATGCTCCCTCGGTCACCATGTCGGTCACAGCGACGAGTTCGAAGTTCCCTTTCCCATACTTCTCATCATATAGCTTTGTAAGCCATGCACTCTTCTTCGGGTCCCGAACGGTGCCGCGGACTTTGTAGCCATGGCGGAGAAATTGGTCTGTAACATTAGTAGCTAAGAGTCCGTTGGCGCCAGTCACTAGGACGGTTGATCCCTTGGGAATTGATGTGTTATCGAGAGGGGCCATTTTGATTGTTTGGGATTGCTCAGAGAAATCTACGAGAGAATGTTCAATCTGAACGGCAGTGTAGGATGGATTAGGACTCCTCTTAAATACTCAGTGCGATCTCGCGGGAGACGGCATTCGGACCAAATTCGGCCGAGTTTTGGTGCAGAGAAAAGTGTAAATACTGCTGACAAAGGTTGTAGCAATATAAACCGGCGTTCGGCTGCACCACACGAAAGTGGTCGAACTGTGGTGGCTGTGAAAGCACTTGCGGACTTTGGCAAAAATTATGGAGCGGTGCGGATTTTGGCATCAACCTTGCGGAATCTCATTCTGCTCCGAAGCAAGCCATAGCCCCCAGAACGCTTTCTGGTCATCTCCTGGATAGTTCCCATAGACGTACATGCGAAATATACTAATAATCATTCTCTTGCCTCCGCAATAGTGCCAGAATAGGCCTTTATCCCAAGACTTTTTGTCGTCGACTTTGTCATTTAGACTCCTAGTTCTCGCTACCGTTCCTAAAAGAGGCATCCAAGGGCCAGCTTCAACAAACAGCAATATTAGATGAATCGTAGCCAATTTTTTCAATGACAGGCAACAGAAATAGCTTGATAAACAGTTCAAATATTAAGCTGAGCGACAATGACCCTAAACTAACCACGAGGAGGTTGACATTGAACCTACTGTCAGAAGGTTTTTAGCAGCCTCTCCCCTGCATTTATCCTACGTTTATTATGTTTCTTGGAAGGCGACATTCTCCCAGGTTACTTAACTTGAATCCTTTGACTTCGAGAGCTTAATCCCGTCTGACGGTACTGATCCCCAAGAGCGGTGCTGTCCAGAAACGCACATTGGTGTTCTCCTGGCTCTCTGCAATAGAAAATGTTTATTGGTACCTAATAACAAAGTAATAGTAGCTCGTTCTTTATCGAATTAGGTGGACAACGCCTTTGGCAGATACTGCTAAATCACATCAATTCGAGCCAAATGAAATCAGGACGCTTCGGGCCCCCTTTATTTCCCCCTCTAACTCATTTCATCCACGGGCCTTGCTTTGAACAGAATTAAGTAACAGAAAGCACTCACATGCCTACTTTGTAGGGAGTCGCATGTTCGGAAGATCCAACCCTTTTCCGTCTGGCTTTCCTCTCCTTGGAAAAATGGCCAGACCCTTTTCCCCTTTCGATTCACCCTAGACTCCCGTTCACAACGCCCAGTCCCAACTCTCTCGTAGCAGCCCTTCCCATGTCTTCGAAGGACGAGAAACCAAGCCTCAGGAGCATATTCTATTACATCCGGCCCTAGCACGAAACCATGGATGGCTACGGTATACTATCAAGATCAGAGTACTGGTCATCCAGCTCTTTCATATTAAACGGCTCCGAAATGTTCTCTAGCTGAGGAGCGCTGCTTATTTCTGGAGATCCTCCTAAGTTCGATGAATCATCTCGTTGTGATTCACGAAACAAATCGGTGGAAGGAATGCGCTCTCGCATCGGTGTGATTCAAATAGACCGACGCTGGCAGCGATATCTGATCCATTTCAGGCTGAAAATCTCAGGTCCACAATCAGAGCGCAAAGTTCCCCGTATTCTACGCGAAACAAGATTGCTCGCACTAGCAAAACCCGCTCATTCAGCAACTCTTGTGCGAGGAGTCTAGCATAATGGTACTCTTCCTAGGTACATCGAGACAGCCGTGCAGACTATAGTGCTGTGGCTGTGAAGGAGAGTTGGAGGTGACTTGTGTCGATTGCGTCGTCACGGTGGTGAAGATGAAGCCACTTCTGCTCAAATCTTGATCAAGGACAGCGATTTCGACGGGCGAAATGGAACTCGTCAGCTTAGCTACACCGCGGAAAACATGGCCAGAAGGCTTATCCTCTAGCTCTAGCCGACAACAAATATGTACTTCTCGCTGAAGTTGAGATGCGACTTTGTGTTGAACGTGACACGGCCATTGATAGAGACCCGGGACCACGTGAGAATATCCCGGTGCCCTCTTTGAGCCCCTCTTCCTCCTCACCCGCCTGCCATCAGAGGCAATCAATGAACGGAGATCGCTCGTCCATTGCACTGCTTGACTGTAAATGTTGAGTGGAAATGGGCCGCCTCCGAAGCCCTATCAGTCACTTTGCTGAGAGAGAAGTCCTCCGTGGCCCTAGAAGTGCATAGGCTCCGACGTGATGAGCCGCTTCAAATGTATTTCGACGCTAGTGGATATGGAGACGGTTGTGTCTTCATCCAGGACCAAGATGAGGTGCCTTGCTTGATCCTTTATGACTACTTCCTGTTTACCATGACTTCATGAAATAATGGTACGTACAAGCGCGAACTGGGCGCTATCGTGGCATTTTGTTGACGCCATGGATCTCTCTTTCGCTATCAAGCGACATCGACTATTTATATAGACCATAAACCGTTGACCTCAGAAAATTATGATAAGTATTCTCATGGAGACTGGGCAAGTAGAGATGTACGGTTTGTAATGGGCTTGACCAAACTCGGAGTCAACTCGGATATCATTCAAACTTCGATGGGTAGAAGAAAAGACGTTATCATATTCCCTGTTTTTTCTTGAGCAGACACGCCTAACGTAGAGCAACCGTAAATTCCTTGTTATAACTTCAAAGTAACCGACTAAGACCCAACAACGAACCATAGAAGACAGACGGGTAGTCCTCTCTGAGAGTGACAGTGTTTCAACAAGCTATTCCCCTAATTACTATTTAGGTCGGCTGTGGGATACGATAAGAAAATGTTGCGTTTAGTTATCAGGGCATAATTTGATTATTACTTTACCCTTTAAGGCCGTTATTCAATGCTAGAGATGAAAATCAGTTAATAGGCCGTAATGTTAGAAGGGATACAGCCCCTCACTACTCAGGACTACATTTCGCAATCACTGAATTCGAAGCAACTCGGCCGAGATGGCATAGCTATCCCGCTTTCCCCTCAGTGCCCACCTGAGCCATTTGTTGTAACATATGCATATGTTGCAATGGTTATCTCAGGCCAATGAGGTCGTTAATCTCAGTCGGATCTTGTCCGGTCGTCGCCCCTCCTGTAGATGCTCTGCTCACCCACCATCAACCCACACGAGGTATCACGCAAGTGTTTCGAGCGGGGAACCCCGAATCTCCGCATCAAGATAATCGAAGCTTTATTACCGTCCCTGTCCCGTTTTATGGCGTTATCCATCCGGGTGGTGGGGGCGACTTTTTAAGTAAGATTGTCAATGCTCGCAGTCTTAGCATCGCCAAGCTGCCATGGGTCACTGTTCGCCTGAGTATAGTTGCGAACTAAATAAGAAATAACGTAATCCACCACCGAGTCGCGCATACCACCGAGTCGCGCACTTTCTACCATAGCCCATATAAAATCTTCAATTAAGCCACTACAAATTAAATATCTACTATAATTAT
>JAMAKE010000372.1:0-10174 GCA_023628695.1 Nectriaceae sp. PG4201
AAGTTTAAAGGGGCAGAGCTTAATTATAGCACCTTAGACTAAGAGATAATAGCTATTATTAAGTTATTTAAATATTAGCAATATTATATAAAAGGGGCAGCGAAGACTATAGAGATCCTATTAAACTATTATAACCTTTAGACATTTATAAAGCAGCTAAAACTTAATAGGAGATAGGCTTGCTAATGCATATACTTAATATCTTATGACTTTATTATAAAGTATAGATTAAGGAAAGGAAACCCTATAGATGCCTTATTGCATTGTCTAGACTATAAGGGCAAGGAGCTAGTAAATATTAAGCTATTACTAGCCCTCTAAAATAAGCTAGCTAGTATATAATAAGTAAGTAAGAATGCAAGACTTATAGTGCATAAGCATAATAAGATATCTTTATAGGTTAAGCAGTCCTAGGCTCTAGGCCAGTCTAAGCATAATAAGATATCTTTAAAGGATAATGCTTCCTTAGCTTGCTAGTAGCATAATGAGATATCTTTAAGGGATGATATTTCCCTTGCTAGCAATGAATATTAAGAGGGTGAAAAGGCCTTGAATCTTAAGCGTTAGATAGACTAAGTCTAAGGTATAATTAGTTGCAAATAATTTACCTTAAAGGCAATTATAAAATAAGCCCTTGAGCATAAGCTTATATTAAATATAAGGTCCTTAGAGGCACTTATTAAAGTTATTTAAGATGCCTAAGAATAGGATCTAGAGATAAGGAAGCGAAAAGCTACTAAATAAGACCTTAAGAGAAAGGGAAATAGTAATATTTAGTTGCTAGGCTAAGATAGCCTTATAAAGCATAAGAACTGCCTTTATATTCCAAAGGATATAAATATTAAATAAGAGCTATTAAGACTATATTATAATAACCCCTTAGCTAGCTACTTTAGAGTTAATTGCATAGTTAAACTATTGCAATATAAGTTTTATTAGCGAAACCTTAAATAAGATATTAAAGACTATATTTAAGGCTGCGGTATTTACTAAGGGGTAGTAGCTTAAAGGCATTGCCTATATAGCACCTTAAAATCACTATTATTTCTAAAGAGACCTATAGAGAAGCTCTTAATAGACTTTATTATAAGGCTCCTACTTATAATATAAAAGGGGAAAACTATTAATATAATATTAATTATAGTTAATAGGTTTACTAAGTATACCTTATACTTCTTAATATAAATTATAATTAATGCAGCTAAATTAATAGAGCTTTTTTATTAAGAGGTAGAGCTGCAATTTAGCGCGCCTAAGGGAATAGTCTTAAATAAAGGCTTAGTCTTTATAAGTAAGTTTTAGTCTAAGCTTTATTTTTACTCCAAGGTAAAACGGAGGCTTTTTATAGCATTTCACCTATAAATAGACAGGCAAATGGAGAGGATAAACTAAACATTAGAATATTACTTATAATACTTTATTAATAGAGAGTAAGTTAACTAGCTATAGCTATTAAGCTTAGTATAATTTAAATATAATAATGCAAGGAATATAATAATAAGCATCTCGCTTGCAAAAGCACTATTAAGATATTAACTAGAGTTTAGCCTAGATATTAAGGACAATGCCCCTAAGAGAGAGATATTAAAAGCTAAAGCCTAAGTCCTAAGACTTATAAAGCTTAGAAACTAGTTAAGGGAGCACTAGCAAATTGCTATAGAATAATAAGCAAAATATTATAATAAGCATTATAAACTATTAACCCTTAGAAAAGGAGATTTAATAGTCTTATTAATAAAGAACCTTAGATTAAAAGGAGAGAAGAGGAAACTAGCCTCTTAATTTATTAATCTATTTTAAATTGTTAAGATTATAAGAAAGCAAGCATATTAGCTAGCATTACCTAAGAAGTATAAAAGGCTATATAATATATTCTATATAAGCCTCTTAGAACCTTAAATAAAGAGACCTAGAGATACTTGCAAAATACTATCGATGCTTAACCTTAAGGAAGATAACAAGGAATAAGAGGTCAAAGCAGTCAAGGATAAGAAAATCCTAGAAGGGCAAGTTCATTATTTAGTAAAATGGAAAGGCTAGCCTTTAAAGTATAACCAATGGGTATTAAAGGAAGATATGCATAATATAAGACTTGCAATAAAGAAGCATAGCAAAATGCAATAGAAAGGCAAGCGAAAGGGGGAGTAGATGCCCTAGAAAATTGCTAAATAAGCTAGCCCCTAAAAATGAGGCTAACTGCAAAAGCAATAAGATTAATTTAACTAAATATCTATCCTAAGAATAATAAGATAGCTAAGTAAAATTTTAATCTAAAGACCTTAGCTAGCGAAAATATAGCAATAAGATAGTAAAAGCTAAACTAAACCTAAGGGATATTTAGAGGGATCTCTATTAAGATAGCATTGCTAGCGTCTAAGGACAATTCCATGGCCCCTATAATTAAATCTTACATTTTATAATAGAATGCTTATATCGCAATATGCTAAGCAATAAACCTTGCATTGCCTCTTTTAAGATGCAAAACCTACTTCTTCTCCTACTTAGAAATATAGGCAGGCAACTAAATAGGAATGAAATATTAGCTATTAATAGAGGGAAGTAGGAGGAAGAGGGGGACTCATAGCAAAGGAAGGGGGAGGAGGATAACAAGAGAGCAATAGCTCTTAGCAGCAAATAATATAAGTCTAATAATCTATTAAATCCTCTTAGCGAGCTAAATGTTAGCAAGAGCCTATTAAACCTTAGATGCAAGGGTAACTTATAGCAGTAGACTTGCAAGCCCTTATAATGGCATGGGCCTATCAATAGTATATCTTAATAGATAAGAATATAGTTATAAAATCGATATAATAACTAATAAGGCGAGTGCAAGTCTCCTTAGAGAGGAGAAAGGCATATTCCTCTCCCTTATTAAGGATAAGGAGTTCTCCCTCCTTAGAGGGCTTAGCAAGGTAGAATAGCAATTTATTAATAAACTTAAGGAGCTTATTAAGGTCATTTATATTCCTATCTAAGAGAGCGGGAGGGCTAAATGTAGGCAATTAGCAAATGAATATTAAACGAGAAGCCTAGGAAGCAAAATAGAGGCTAGGGGCCTGCAATATTCACTTATAGGGCATAAGTATTGCTATGCTTAAAACATTGCTTGCAGCGGGCCAATAAAGCGTCGGAGAAAAGATAAGCGATCGAGGCCCTGTCAATGGGTTTTCCCCTTATGGTAGTCAAGGCCTTGAGGGCAGCTAAGTCCTGACCGTTAGCAGTCTAAAAATAATGCATGCACTAGAGTCCCGGCATAGGAAAGGCATGGACTTAGGTAAATCTCTAGGTCTTCTTCTTATCTTAGGCAGCCTTCTTAGCAGCCTTTGATTGAGTAGTTTAAGCTTTCGAAGGCATCTTAGCAAGGATAGCAAAACTCAAGAGAAATATCGGCTAATTCTTAATAAGAGGGTAAAGATAAGTAAAGGAAAATATAATAGAGAGTTAATAAACTTTAATATAGGTAAAAATATTAATAATGAAGTTTAAAAATATAATGAAGTTAAGGAAAAGAAAATAATAATAATAGGCTAGTGAGACATAACCTAAATAAGGCTAAAAATAAAGGGTAATATGATTGGTATTGCGGGGTATTGCTATAGCTTAAAGCCTAGAAATTAAAATATTAATAATGCCAATTAAATGGCAGAGATATAGAGACCTCTAGGGCTAATGAGACCTATTAAGTGGGCATAGCTAGGGACTAGCTGTTTTAGGGAGGGGGATAATTATAATATTAGCAGCAAGGGGCTAAGTAATCTTAGGCCTAGGGTGGCCTAAGCATTGCCTCTAGCTCTCCCCTTGGGGTCGCTAGCGAGGCGCAAGACAGACTCTTTAAGCTTTAGTCTTGTTATGAATAGAATGCTAATATTTGCCTTTGCTTAACTGACCTACCTAGTGAAACCCCTGTTATATTCCATGCCCTTAATTTCAAGAGATAAACTTATCTTTAATAGTAATATAGTTCCTCCCTTTAATAAACTACTCTCTTTATTAATTAAATATTTAAATATTATAACTTAAAATAATCTTATTAATCTTAATTTTATAATATTTTATTTAGAGAGAGGAAACATACCACTGCCAAAGACAAGTTTATCCCCTAAAATCAAGGGCGTAGAATAGGCCTTAATATGTCCCACTAGGACTCTTAAAATGCTTAACTTAGGCTCTTAAATCTTAAAAATTATTATATAATTTAGTTATAATTGCATTTAATTAAATAGTTTATAAAATTATAAAGACAAAAGGGAAAGAGTTCATTAAGGAACAATTCAATTTAATAATATATTTTAAGAAAGAAGTATAAAGTCAAGGGAAAGTCTACTTATCTCATTCTACTAAGGATAAATGCATCCTTAAATACTTAAAGACTATGAAAATGGACTAATTATAATGTGCAGGCTCTAGTGCTAATATAATATATATAATAAGCAAGCTACTTAAATAAGCGAGTTAATTACTTATATTATACACTTAAAAGTAGAAATTTTAAATTTTTTAAAACTTATTATATAATTTATAAAAATCCAATAAAATTATATTAAACTTTTTATTAAAAAAGTTATAATATTATTCTTTTTAAAAGTCTTTAATTAATTTCTTATACTTTTAAAGTTAAAAAATAAGAAAAAAAAATAATATAAATAAGCTTTTTTTTAATAACTTTCTAAGAAATAAAATTTAAAATTTAAAAAATTTTTAAGGTATAAATCTATACTTAACTTAATATTAAAGTTTTATTTATTTTAAGCTTAGCTTAAGTTTTTTAAAAAAATTAAAAATTGCAATTTAAGGTGAAATTTCTAGTGAGCGGCTCGCTTATCTAAGCAGCTCGCTTATCATATATATTATCTTTAAATGCCATATTTTATTTCTTTTATAATAAGTATAAAAAGTAATAACTAGCTCTTAAGTCTATATCTTCTCTTACTTATTAATTTTTTACCTTTAAGAGATAAGCTAAAAATAATTGTAATGAATATCTCAATAGATTTAAGCTCATTTGACGGTGTGTTCTACATGTCTAGGAGACTGCCGTTGCAAGCTCTCAAAGCCCGGACTTTCTGTTTTTCCGTATCACAGCGTTCGCCAGGTCGTGACATAAAGGCACAAGCTATAGCTAAGCTTCTAGCATGAACGAGCTATTTATATCTATAATGGAGCGCGAGAGGTCATACTTAAACGAACAAGGTGGAAGAAAAGACCGTACCAGGTCCTTCAGGACACAAATCTCTGTAAACATCATCGAAATTTTAGAATGTTTTACCTTCCCTTCTTATCACTTGGCGGTTAGAATCACGAGACATGGCATTGCATTGGCCCTCAACCGGATTGGAGAGTAGAACCTTGGCGTAAGTTTTTGAGGGGTTCATATCCGCTAAGCTCTTGGAAAATTGGTATGCTATGCTAGGATCTATCTTGGCTACCTAATCACCTTCCTTTCAGAGTCTACAATCCTACCCCCTGTTTAATTGTCGCAATAGGACTCAGGCCACGGAGCCCAAGACTCTGGGCAGTCTGGGGTTGCGCCTTGCTTTCGAGGAGGCCCCAAGGGTATATATCGAGTCATCCGCTCCATCGGAATCTTTACCCTCCTCCCCACCTTCCCCAGCTTCCCTCACGCTCACGTGTTTCACGTTGATTGTCCTGCATAAGGTCCCTCCTCACTTTACTTCGACCTCCATTGTCCCTATCGCTCAACATGGCGGAACGGGAGAAAGGCCAGAAGCCGGGCATGGCAAAAAAAATCTTTCTATTGCTCGCGCCGGACTCGGCAAAGGATGACGATGGTCGTGATAACTTCAACTCGCGATCGCAATTCGTACTCTGCGCCATGGGCGGTGCCGTCGGCTTGGGCAACCTTCTTCGATTCCCGTCAGTCGTGTTCAACAACTACGGCCTGCAGTTTTTCATTCCGTATGCCGTCGCGCTCTTCCTTATCGGCATTCCCATCCTGATTCTCGAAATCACCCTGGGACAGGCCTACCGTGGTGGCTGTGTCATTGCTTGGAACAACGTCAACCATCGAGCAAAGGGCATTGGCTTGTCCATGGTCTTCAACGGCTTCAGTGTCGTGGGCTACTACGTCCCCATTCTAGCTTGGGCCATGACATATTTCCGTTTCTCCTTCCAGAGTCCTTTGCCTTGGGCGGGTAACGACACTGTCGACTTTTTCTTGAACAGCGTTGTTCGAAACATCGCTCCAACCGGAGGCGAGGAAGACGGCGGCGGCCTCAAGTCTTATCCCGGTCGCGGCATCGTTGGTGAGACTTTTGGCTGGGGTGTTATGATTTGGTTTGTCGTCTGGATGTGTACTTTCAAGGGCGTGGGTCTCACAGGACGTGTCATTTACATTACCATGGCCTTGCCACTCGTTATGATCGGGATCCTAGCTATCCGATCACTTTCCCTTCCCAATGCCTCTGATGGCTTCAGGCTGTATGTCGGCGTTTGGCGAAGTGAGTCTCTCGAAGGTCCTCGGGTTTGGCAGGATGCCTTTGGGCAAATGTTCTTCTCCATTGGCGTTGGCTTTGGCTACTTCACGTCATACGCCTCATATAACAACAAATACGCCAACGCAGTTCAGGATGCTTTTATCATCGCACTGAGTAACTCAGCCATCGAGATCATCTCCGCATTGGCCGTCATGGGCGTTGTTGGATTCCTGGCTATCAACCCGGGCGAAGTTGATCCCTTGTCTACCTTTAGCTCTGGCTTCTTCTACTACCCAGAGGCTCTTGCGCAAATGCCTGGCTCCAACTTTTTCTCGGCCTTGTTCTTCTTGACCTTGGTTCTTCTTGGACTAACATGTGTCTTTGCCCTGGCTGAGGTTCTAGTCACGCTCCTCTGCGATACCGACCTTGGTCAACGCGTGCCTCGATGGATTATTTCTACGTCAGTTATTATTTTGGGTGTGTTGACTACACTCATCTACAGCAGCGAGTTCGGATTCAACGTTCTTGATGCAATTGATATGTTTGTCAACGACATCGCTCTCTTCGTCACCGTCTGGTCCGAGACGTACATGGCCTGTACTCTTTACCGCTGGAGAGATCCTGTTGACCAAATTGGCCTCATCAGCTATTTAGTCTATAATGGTGGCTACGTCTTCGCCACTTTCCTTGGTATTCTCCTTGGTCACCTTGTGAGCCCTAGTGCTGGCGCTGGCGCGGGGTTTGGCCTTTTCGTCGCCTGCTCTCTATTCGCTGCGTTTGTCGGCAAGACTCCATCCGTCCCTGCTCCCAGATTCTGGGGTAACAATGTGATTCTCAGCCGATTCTGGTACGCGACTTTCTACTCGGTATGTATTATGCCCTCTTCAGGATGTGGAAGCGTGTGTCTAATAAGAAATTGTATCGTAGGGCAACCAGCTACGCCGAGACCTGAATCGTGCCCTCCTCGGTGGCACCAAGAATTGGAAAATCCACTGGATTTGGCCAATCTGCCTCAAGTACATCACTGCTCCTGCCGTAGCCCTAGTGTTTTCTTTTGCGTACCCGAAATTTATTAATGGCCACGCCGACGATCCGCCATTCATCTATGGTTTTGTGCTTATGCACATTGTTGTCATTTTCATCGTGGGTGCATTCGTGGCTCCGCGCTTTCTTAACATTCTCATCCCGTCGCACCGTATCGATCGCGGTGATGGCAAGTATGATGTGGCACCCCAAATCACCCTGGGCGAAGCCCCCATTCCCAACGTTGGTGGTCTCGAAGGTGGCCTCGGAGGTGGCAATGTTGGCCACAGTGCTGATCGAAGCAGCATCGACGCTGGGAAGGATGTTCAAAGAAACGACGACCCGAAGGTTGAGCCCGAGCCTGCTCTCGTCGAGCGGAAGCAGTGATTCTGGCTCTGCTGGCACCTACATTCTCACATCCTACTGCCTAGGGCCGTGAGGACAACTAGGTAGACATGAAAGGTTTTAGGGTTAGGGTTAGTTTGCGTCGTTTGTAACTAGAAATTGTCCAAAGGGTAGAAGAGTTTGGTGGGACGCACCCAAGGGAAAAACTGAGTTCTGTCTTAGTGTTTTCTTTAGATAGTTACAGCTTGCCTAGTCTGAGTCGAGACTCCTGTCGAGTATTTTCAATACTTCCTTCAAAGCTTTCTAAAGGTTTTTGCAGCCCTGTATATATCCCTGAGCTCATTCTCTGGCGTGATAACTCCCGCCTGACAGACCTCGCGACGTTAGACTTTACCAATATCAGGATGTCAAGCTAGCTCAGAATTATTGCGGTGCAAAATTCTTCCATAAGGAGTGAACATCCTCCTTTTACTTTCATACATCCTAAGTATACACCCGATCCAGCCGGACGCACTTTGAGTTTGAGAAGACTATTGAGCATGAGGCACTCCTAGGATAACGAAGGCCAATGTACATCAGCTGAGCCGTATATCTATTGGGCTCAGAAGGCAAAGGTATAGAAAAAGGCATTTGACATGAAAACGCAAGTCAAAGTGGGAAGCATTCTGCTGGGCATGGATTACTTGAATAAGCATTATGCTGATTTTTATAGAAGGTTTTTATTAACTTTCGGCCTTAGGTCAATTGTGAGCCGAAGCAGTCTAGTTCTAAGTTAAGTTCTTGTTAGGAATATTATACATTGGGGAGAAGTGCCTAGTGCTTAATAAAGGCCCTATGCACTTAGCTAAACCTATATGCAAAACGGTCCTAGGGCTAGGTATAGAATTAAATTGAGTGAGGATGCCTATATAGCAAGCAAAGATAAGGGGATAGGTATAGGATTCCTTAGGGGGGTTAAGTATAAACTTTTATTTTTTATTTTCTTTATCTTTAGTCTTTACTTTTATAATAATAATTAATATATTATAGACCTATCTAAGTAAATAGAGCTTTAATACTATAAATAATATAAGAAAAACTATATTACTATTATAATTAAGTAAAAACCCCTACCCTTTTATAATAAACTTAACTTAAGCCTTATATATTAGCTCTGCCTTTAGATTAATAGGGCTTAAATAGCCTCTTACTTAATTATATTATCTTATTTAACTATAAGCTATACTTATATTACTATTGCTAACTAAGGGCTTACCCTCCTTAAGTCTAAGTAGCTAATATAATATTAACTAGAAAAGAAATAGCTCTAGCTGCGCTATTAATGCTTATGCATAATAAATATAACTTAGGTTTAAAGCTAGGAGCTAGGCTTCCTTTTAGCCCCCTTGACTACTATGCCCTCCTTATTATTGACTAGGGGAGCTGCTGCTCTTAATATAAGCAGATGATATTGCGATAATGCTATAAAGGCAGCCTATGTTTTAGCAAGCTAAGGGCTAGGCTATATTAATTTTAACCTTCAGGGACTAAGTTAAGGAGGGGTGCTTGCAGTAGGATTTAAACTTATAACTTATTAAAAAGATAAGCTACTAAACAGTTAATTACTTTGCTATATAAGCTCTTTACTTTTATATAATTATTATTATATAAGAGGTTCCTCTTTAAGAGGACTTAATTATAAATATATATTAAAAGAAATAATATATAATATACTTAATAAGTAAGTGTTATAAATAAGTAAGTATTATATAAATCTCTTAATTCCTTTTTCTTTAATTTAATTATTAATTTCTTTACTATTTAATATGCTACTATTAAATAAAGAGGCTTAAACTCTTCTTACTCTTTAAGCCCTTTAAAGGGATTTAAATCTTTATATTTAATAAGCTGCTAGTATTTATAATGTCTTTAAGATAAGGCTATATTGCTAATGCTAAGGGATTTCTTCTTAAGCTAATATTATCCTTAACTTATGCTTATTATTTAATCTAGAGAAATAAATAATTATTCGCTTTATTCTTAACTTAGATTTGCAAGGGTTTCCCCCTTAAATTGCTAATATAAAAGAAATAGCTAACTAACTGCTAGCTAATTAAGAGGCATAACTTATTAGCTAGCGCTAAGCTTTTAACTTTATATAATAGCAACTAAAGCTTAAGATGCATTTTTCTTATAAGTATAACTATTAAAGAGCTAAATGCAAAGATTTAATTATTATTTGCTAATAGTTTGCACTTATATAAAATATAATTGCAAAGATTTAATTATTATTTGCTAATAGTTTGCACTTATATAAAATATAATTGCAAAATATAGCATTAACTTAATAGATATCTTTAACTTTAATAAGATTAGCTTTATAATAAGTATAA
>JAMAKE010000373.1:0-10132 GCA_023628695.1 Nectriaceae sp. PG4201
GAAATTCTTTAAAAATTAAAACTAAGCTTAATATAGCTTAAATTTTAATATAAATTAAGTTAATTAAAGATTTATATTGCTAATTCTATAGTAAACTATGCTATTGCTCTTTTATATTTTAATAAGATAATATAATAATATCTTATTACTTCGATGCTAAGGTCTTATATAACTTAGCTATTTCATTTTTAACTCTCTATACTAAATATATATCTACCATAGTTAAAAATTAAGGCTATTATGAATAGCCTTGAAAACGGGAGATTAAAATGTCGAAAGTAAGATGATGCTTTATTAAAGCCTCAGCACTTTTAAGAAGTATCAACATGGTAGCTGGGGGCGCCAGAGCCAATTCACATCTTGCCTCGTAGGCGCTGATATCCCGTTGCTTGAAACAGTTAGTCACAACGGTAGTGTACATCTACTCCTCTCGTGACAAATCGGCCCTGGTCCCAGTCCGTCGATCCCAGCCGACACAGTGCCTCCAGTTAGTTTCTGCTACTTGATCTTGCTCGCCCAATTGAAGAATGCTTGTTTGGGTATGTATAGTCTTAGGTTCTGTCACTGAGTAACTAATTTCTAGGCACGCAGCATTTTGCCCTAGAGAGCGAGAGTTATAGCATTTTTAAGCGTCGTAGCCTATCCTCATATATCATCCAAGCTTACTCTACTCTCCTAAATGCAAAATTCCCACCATTCCTAGGGTGGTGGGTCCTCCACCCCCCGCAATTAGGCCATTGAGGTTGCCCATTTTTGGACTTATTATGCTGCTTTGACGAAGAGTGCTCGGAGGATTCAGCCTTATTAACCTTAGCCTTACCCGTTTCATCGCCTGAAGCGGGTATCCATCTCTTCCCAAGCAGCTACATACCCAGGGTTGGCCGCTGTCACATTCCGTGAAACACAAAGATGGTAGCCGTGGGCTAAATTTTCGGCCTCACGTTTCAAATCCCTTCCAATCACGCCTGTTTCCCCCCCTTTTCTTCTACCGTCTGTCATGTCATGGTCGCACAAGTCGATACTCTCCTGCTGAGTGAAGCTTTACTTCGATACTTGTTTGGTGACAACTTTTGGCGATGTGCAATGTTTCAGCCGCCGCGCATCTCTGGCATCCAATGAAGCGGAAGCCCCACCGCAGCCCTGATTGTGATGAGGTTAATCGCCAAAGCTGAGCTTGCGATCTATTCGTAGATGCCATTATTGACATCCTGACGGAAATTTACAGTTTCCTTTTCGAAACAACACGAGAACCGCTCGGGCATGTTAGAACCCAGGACCAGACTCGGCACGGGCAGTCGTGATTAAGCAACGCAGTTCTGTGACCTTCTTGGAAGCCATGCGCTCAAAGTCGGTTGTTCCCTGGATTGAATCTTTGTTATGGTCACTTAAATTCTGTCGCACTATTAAAAACCGCTCTCCTCTGATTTTCCCCGAAAGACCAGGATGAAAGAAATATGGAATGATGGTTGTCATCCGAATGAACGGGACCAGAAGAGCATCTGGAGAGCGACGAGAGGTATTGGATCGAGTCAGATTTGTTCGTGATCACAATGTCTCCCAATCCAAAGATGACTTGTCCCCTTCTTCAACCTGAAAGCTGAGCATCGTCGCATAATCCTCGTGTGCCAGGCGTCCCATTGCAGCCATAAGCCGACGTCCGTATGCGACATGACTCTCATCTTTACCTGTGCCAGCGTCGAATTTTACAAGCAAACACCTCAGACCAATACTAAAAACGTTAGTGTAAATCTCCTTGAGGCGCTCAATCCTGATGTATCGCGTTTGACCGCGATAATCTGCCCCAATAAGACATATCAGATCTGCTTTTCCCAACGCATCGCCTTTCGAGCAAGCAATATGAGCTGTGGCAATGTGCCAGAAATCTCCCCCACCAGCGGTGGTACCTGGGCATCCAATGGCTATATCTTCGCGATTCGTCTTGTGATTGATCCATAAGCCTCGATGTGTGTTGTTCATGTCGATCTTACGCGAAAAATGATGCTTTCCGTCAAAGTCGTGTGAGAGAATGAAAATATGATGAGCTACTCAGCAAAAGCACGCTCTAGATGCGCTGCATGCGGGAGGAGTATTCTATGTAGCCTAAAATCTAAACAATTGAAAAAAGTCTTCCATCTTGTGCCCCGCATCTGTGCATCCTGATAGGAGGACTGAATTCAATAATGCCATTGCCAAGACCAATGCAACGTGTCAAGGGAGGGCCGCGTTGGGCACAGGGTAGCGTCTAATGTGTAGTGCATTTCCCAGTGGCTTGCAGAATGGTCTTGTGTGCGCATATCATTCGTGCTTATATGTAGGACACCCTCAGCTTGCTTCCTCGGGCAGAGGGATCGAGCTTTTTTACCCGACATGTTCTTAATGCACGGACTCCAGCTAGCCGTGGTTGAACACCTCGTAGAAACTTGCTAAACTTGCTATATTAGGGGACAGACTTCACTTTTGCCTCTGTACTCATTCTTAACTCTTTTATATTAGATTTTAAAATGACGAAAGCACGTACCGTGTTAATCACAGGTGCGAGCTGAGCCACAGCCTTCGCATATTCCCAGCTGGTCTGGCGCCCCTATAGATCGATGATAACTAACATTCTTTCAGGCTGTGGGGGTCAAGATGGCTCCTACCTTTGCGAGCTTTTGTTGGAAAGGGGCTACAGTGTTCACGGTATTCTCCGAAACAATAGCTCAGGGCGTCCAGCATCAGACCCCCTTTTCAATGCTGCCATTGATCGGAAACTTATTGGTATGTTCATCATGCTGTCTGGCTGATCGATAACGTTTGACGTCTGCTAGGGGTGCGCTTATTCATTCACTTCGGAGACATCTTAGACCCCTTTTTCATTTTCAATCTTCTCAAGTCACAGCCATTTGATGAAATCTATCATCTCGCCGCTCAGAGCCATGTTGGAATCTCTTTCGATATGCAGATGTATACGTGCGATGTCAACGCGCTCGGTGCGCTGCGGATGCTCCAAGCACTAGTCAGCCTTGGTCAACACAAAAGCGTCAAGTTCTACAACGTACGAGAACCTGTTGAAAGTCAAGCATCTGCTTTATAATTGATAGCCATTGACAGGCATGTACTTCTGAGGTTTTTGGTCATGTAAAGGCCCTGCAACAAAATGAGGCGAGCTCTTTCAGTCCCGTCTCACCTTACGCAGCAGCGAAAGCATTCTCATTCTGGGTCACTGCAAGCGCGAGATCATCGCATGGTCTATTTGCGGTAAACGGCGTCCTTTTCAATCATGAGTCTCCACGGAGAGGTCAAAGGCATCCACCTTCACCAGCACAGCGTCAGGAGCTGACTGTGAGTGTTTTTAGGTCTCCATTTCGTCACTCGAAAAATCTCCAGCGCCGTCGCCCTCATACACCATGATAAACAGGACTGTCTTAAGCTGGGCAATCTAGATGCATCACGAGATTGGGGCCATGCGCGCGATTACGTGCGAGGTATGTATGACATGATGCACCAGCCAATGGCAGACGACTATGTTCTTGCAACAGGAGAGACGAGGTCAGTGCGGGATTTTGCGACTACAGCATTCAAGGTGATAGGGGTTGAGCTGCTGTAAGTAGCTTTGTTGCAAAGCTTAGACGCTGGGACATAGCTGACAACACTTCGAAAAAATCCAGTTGGCAAGGTAGTGGTGCTCAGGAGGTTGGTTTGGATGCAAGAACACGCCAAATACGAGTAAAAGTCGACGAGACGCTATATAGGCCTGTGGACGTCCCGTACTTGCTGGGAGATGCGACAAAGTCGAGAGAGAGACTCAACTGGAAGCCTCATACATCGTTTCAAGTAAGTTTACAAGCTAAATAAGGGGTTTGTGGCTGACAAAATTGCAGGAGCTGGTCAGAGAGATGGTAGAGCACGATATTGCCTCGAGCAAACTCTGCACATTGCCAAACAACCGTATATTCGAAGTCACCAGTAAACTTTGATTTAGGCCAAGTCTACAACATATGGCAAAACAATATCCTACCCACGATAGATCCTCAGAGCATTGGCGTATCATTCATTCTTCTTCCGTTGGGCCTTCCGCGAAAACGACTTTGATTGGCGTTGAACCATTCAATTGTCTCTTTGAGACCTGGTGAAACATTAATACGTCAAAGTAGAAAGTTAATGACGGAGCGAGTGTGAAAAGTGTTATCTTACCTTGTTCCAAAGGCGTAAATTGGAAATCGTTGATTAACCTCCTCATCTGAGTATTGTCCGCCGTCTTCCTCAATTGGCCATCACTCTTTGTTATATCCCACTCGATGTTGCCTTCAAAACCGCTAAGATTACACACCAACTCTACAATCTCCTTTATCAACACCTCTTCTTTAGGATCTACCGAGAACAACAAGGGACCATCACCGTCAAACATTCGGAGTGTCCACAGTATCAGCCGAGCGAGGTCCCGAGAATAAACGAATTGTCGTGAAGCCTTTCCACTACCAGCAACGGTCAACGTTGAGCTCTTGGCCTGTTTTGCGAAAGCAACGCGTCTGATAAGAGCTGGAACAACATGACAGCCCGCGCCAAAATAGTCATTAGGTCCGTAGATGTTGGTGGGGATGATCGTGATAAAATCACAACCATATTGCTGGCGATACGCACGACTCGAGATTTCTAGCATACGCTTTGCGTATGAATACCCAAAGTTGGAACTGTGAGGCGGTCCATCATGTAGCTTAAGCTCATTAATAGGATATGTAATCTCCTCAGGGAAAATGCATGTTGATAGGCACGAAATCAATCTTTTAACCTAATCAAATAGTTAGGCCAACTTGATGACAGTCGCATGGAGTTGAATGTGGATGAGTCACTGCGGAGAGCACTGACATTCAGCTCTTTACAGACCCCGATAACATTCTGGTCAATGGCCAGGTTGTCAGACACGAAGTCGGCGGGCCTCTGGCTATTCTCATATAAGCCTCCAACAAGCGCAGCGAGGTGAATGACTGCATCTGGTTTATGTTTAAGAATCAGAGCATGTGTGGCATTGTAATTCCTGTCATAACAGTTAACCTTCAAAGGCCAGATAGGAGACAGTAGTCTTGGTATGCGAACCTCAGGTCACCATGTTGTCTGCCCACAAATACCCAGTTCTCTCCCTCAAGGCGGCCAAAGGCTGGGCTAATTGGGCGACGATCTGCCGACACCGCCCACTGCAGTGCATGGCCGACTAGACCGTAGCCACCTGTGACCAAAATGGTTTCGTAGACAGTCGAATGTGGCGCCATCTTTTGTCGAAAGTAGTATTGACTATCTCAAGTCCGTCAAATTGAAAATGAGATGATCTTAAAATCAAGAATTGCTCACCGACGGGAAGACTGGATTGTGAAGAAACCCAAAGGGCCATGGTTGAGACTGAACCCGCTCCAATATGCATATCGGCCTTATGGATATGCAGCTGAGGTGGGGGTTGGGTACGGATGGGCTGACACTCTTTGCCAAGACGAGGCAAGAGGTGAGTTGCCAATAGTTTCAAGTTGGCGTGTAGTAGCAGATGGGTCCAGTCACACATACGGTATACCAAACATGGCCACAGAGGCGTTAGGCTGTCCTGGCCACCTCAGTCAGAAACACTCAAATGGGCGCCTAAGCTGATTTTGTGGATTGAGCGCACAATAGAAGAAGTTGCTATTCATCAATTTAGTTGGGCAGAGCTTCTGCTAGGCTAAGGCAGTCTTGTTTGCCCGCTAAGAGTCGCAACCACGGTCTTTTAGTTTCACAACTCTTTGCCTCTCCAACGTCACCCGAACAATTTTTTTACTCTTACGTATCGGCTACATATTCCAGTAGTAGGGTCTGGAATAATGGCTGAAATCGTGGGTCTTACAGCTTCTATAACTCAACTAACCGATGCGGTGACCAAGATTGTCAAGTACATAAATGGAGTCAGTGATCACCACAGGGAATCTCTCGCATTTGCTTAGGAGGTGAGCGGTACCATCAGTTTACTGCTGCAGCTACGACTGCGACTCACAAGTGCACAATCAAATGGACCTGGTGATGGTAGCCAGATTTTGGAGCAAGCGTGTATCAGCTGCTGTCGACAAATTGGCTCCACAAATAGATCAAGAAGTGCGTGCTATGACGAAAATTCTTTCCCGGCTGATATGGCCAATTAAGAGAGAGGCTATCCGAGATTCTCTCTCATCGAGCGCCCCAAGACCCTTGTTGGTTTGGCTCTTGATGATAACTTGACGTAAGCTCAACATTTCCCTGTTTCCTGCACACTGTACTTTCGGTGAGACCTTAGACCAAGAGTGTGACATCGATTTGAGACAGAGGTGACTTCACGTAGCGAGTTGGCTAGGGAATTTAAGAGAGAGGCTGCACTGTTGGGCCCACTTCGGAATCACACGTAACAGCACTTATGGATAAGATAAACTTCGTTCAAACCGAAGTGTCGTTTGTTACAGAGCTAGGCTTGGTTTCAGACTGGACTGCTAGAACGAACGCAACCGAATGGATACCTTCCAAAGAAAGCTCGCGACCAGTTCGAAGCTGCATTTTACATCAAAACGGCGTTCAAAGGCCGGCTACCGATGTTGATCATAGGCTACGTCTTTGATCTGGCTAGGTACTGGCTAGTGAAACGCGTCCAAACAGCCCAAGCCCTCGTGATCAACGAGCAGGACTACTCAATCAGACAAAATGTGAGAACGCCGTCGAGGTACTGGTCCTGGCCAGTCCGATATCTCCGCTTCACAGCCTCAAGCTACGAAGGAACCATCCCTGATAACCCTTGGACTGGCCCCAATAATCGCGCTTATACCTGGTGGGAGGCAGTTAAAATGAATGCTGGCGTTGTTAAGATAGAGCAGCCTGTTGGTCCACAACCTCGAAGCGGTCCGATCTGCCTTTGTAACACACATCCTGCTTCCCCTATACAGAAACGAAGGAATGCGAGTGGCCGGAGAAAGTCCCGCGACTTGACCATGGAATCGAACTGGTCGGAGATGTCGCCCTTGATGACTCTATTGTATTCCAATGGTCCGAGGAGAACAGTGCAGATTCATGTGCGGAGTGGGTGCGTCAACTTAGACCTGGCCAGAGAGTTGTCCTATTCCCGTCAGCGGCCTTCGCGAACAAATTCAACCATATATTCAGGGCCGAGATCGAAATTGCTATTCCATACTTAAAGAGATAGTTTACTTTCTTTCTTTTCAAGAACATCTGGCCGGACTTTCATGGCGCTATGATGAAGTTAAAGATGCCACGGTCGGCGAGCGAATCAACGCCCTTGCGGCAGAACAAGCGCCAACGTTTTGGTCGCGCATCGTCCTGACAGCAATACGAAACCACCAAAGGGCCATTATCATGGCCTCAATCTCTTCATATTCGGCGTTTAAGGCAAGGTCAACGGTCTAGACTTCTCGCCGATGGCTGGCGTGCGATATTGTCGAGCCAGCCACCTTACCACGACTAGGTCCGCGTGCAATAGCCGACTGTGATTAAAGAAGGAGTTTTTACTGTCAGCTTGGAGATTACTAACTATTCCCAACCTCTATTTGTGTGGGTTCGATACGATGCTTAGAGACCCAATACGAACTTCGCTATTGATCTGGGCTCCACTATCCTACTTTCATTCCCCGGCACATGGCCTACTCACCACGGTTAGATAAGCATTTGAATTCCAGCTTCACAGACAAATGTGGACCAGTGCTAGCATCGTTAGCAAATGGTCAAAGGGCTTGGTCTTTCTTGAGCTCCTGTACCGCTGTATTCATCATCATACCTAGGAAACTGATTTGATTAAGGAGGGTTGAGATCAAGGCCCAGTTTGGTCGCAAGGCCGCTTGGTCGCCACAGCGAGTTAGCTTCACACATCTCATCAGCAGCTCTCTTAGACACATTTTTATTTATTAAGTTTTAATATGCCTTTTCATTATCCTATCTCTTAGCAATAGATTGCAGCAATTGATAAAGTTCAATCAAGGTATAATAATATTGAGAGTTATATCTAAGTCTTAAACTCAAATAATAAACCTAAAAGTATTGACAATAGTTTAAGGTTAAGATGCATTTGCTTAGTAGCTCAATTAACCTTATTAAAATAGGCCAATGTGTCCTAGAGAAAATTTCATAGCTATGACTATAAGGCCAAGCCGGAGTCCCCTAGAGCTGCCAACTATAGGCTCTATATCATTCATATCACGATGACCGCCAACATGACAATGCGAACCGAACGCTGCGCCCTATGCGTTGGCGCAATCAACAACAACACATTCACCTCATATAGCAACTCTCTACTTGCCAAAACCGTTATCAATAGCCTGTTTGGGGGCCAACACCCGTTGGGCACGGTAAAGCAAGAGGGACTAACCAGACAAGACCGCAGAGTCTTGGTTGTTCGGTCATACGCTGCACATATATGCGTCTGCACCCTCGGCCAAGGCGCTGCACGACAGCCAAAATCTCCTTGCCCGCAATACCGCGTCATCCCACCTTTTTTCTCGTCCGCACTTCACATCCTTCAGCGCGGCCGAAATGGATAGCATTTTTGACAACGGCTCAACCAGCCACACAAAGTCGTGGAGGGCAGAACCGACGCATCGCGGCACCTAAGAATTCTCATGACTTGCCTCATTACCCTCGGCCTCTGCATTAAGGGAACCTATAGATATATAATTAATTTCCTCTATATTAATTACTAAGAAAATGACTAAAGCTATATATAAGCTCTTATTAAGATATAAATAAGCTATTAGCTCTTAATTAATATAATAATAATAGTTTTATTAATAAGAAAAATAGCTATTATAAGTCATATATATTATAAGCATGCAGCGCACCTAAGCATGCAGCGCACTTTATCTAACCTTCCAATTAAGAACCTTAATAAAAACATAATTAACTATTTAATCAATTAAAATTAATTGCTATCCTTTTCTTTAGAGATCTTAATTACTATCTCATAGGTTCTTGCATTATAACTAGGCTGGCGGCAGAGCCCGCAGTGCCTTTCCCTTAATTATGGCCCCCTTCCTTGACCTCTATTTCTTAATAATTTAGCTTCTCCCTTAGCAGCAGGGACGATTTGATTAATTGCATCTCTTCCTTCCTATATAGTTATCTTCCCTTTATCCTGTAGCCAGGTCCGCTTTGCCGTATGCCTCCTGCTAAGGGTCGCATTTGCCTGCCGAAGGATTTAATTCTTAGACTTCAATAGGGCTATTAATGCATTATTGCCTATATTCCCTTAGCAAGAGAACTTAGGGCCCTTAAAATAGAGGCTAGAGAGCTGCTTTGATGTCTATTGATTTATCTTCTAAGGTATTCTATTTAAGAGCTAGCCTTTATTATTATCTTTAATATTAAAGAGACTTAAGGGTTAAGGAGGCTAAGCTCCTTAGTAATAAATATTAAAGTTTATAATTAAATATTAAGCTTATAAATAATTAAATTTAAATTAAAAGGAATAAGCTTAGCCCCTTTAAAATCTCTCTTAATATTTTCTTTATAAAGGAGGCTTAAAAGGTAATATAAAATGCTAAGAAGAATTTAATCTTTAAGATATAAGTTATAAAGCTTTTAATTAAATATTTTATTTACTTATTATATACTTATTTAAATAGCTTAAAGTAAATAATATTAAGAGGCTAAAGTAAATAAGATAAATAAAGGGGTAATATATATAATAAGTAAATACTATAAATAAGTAAGTGCTATAAAAATCTCTTATCTCTCTTTCTTTCTATTTAATTAATTAATTTTTAATAATATATAATGCTTAAATTAAATAAAGAAGCTAAGATCCTCCTTGCTCTTTAAGCTCTTTAGAAAGACTTAAAATTAAGCATTTAATATATTGCAAGTCTCTATAAAGTCCTTAAATAAGTAATATGCTACTGCTAAAAAGGCATAACTTCTTAAGCTAATATTATACTTAATTTATATAAGCTATTAAATTTAAAGGAATAGATAATTATTAAGTATATTCTTAATTTAAATTCTTAAGAGTTTCCTTTGCACTTACTTACTATTAAAGAAATAGCTAATTAATTGCTTGCTAAGTAAGAGGCATAACCTATTAGCTAGCGCTAGGCTTATAACTTTATTAAGTAATAACTATAGCTTTAAATGCATTTATTTTATAAGTATAACTATAAGAGGGCTT
>JAMAKE010000374.1:0-10114 GCA_023628695.1 Nectriaceae sp. PG4201
AAGCTTATTTCTCTTAACTTAAAATTAATTATTTAAAAGCTTAATATTTAATTATAAACTTTAATATTTATCTTAAGGGAGCTTAGCTTTCTTAACCCTTAGATCTCTTTAATATTAAAGATTATAATTAAGGCTAGCTCTTAATTAAAATATTTTAAAAGGTAAATTAATAGATATTAAAGTAGCTCCTTAGCCTTTATTTTAAGGGCTTTAAGCTTTCTTATTAAAGAGATAAAGCTATAATATATTAAGTAGCCCTATTAAAGTCTAAGAATTAAATCTTTTAGCAAGCAAATATAACTCTTAATAGAAGGCATAAAGTAAAGTAAACTTAGCTATAAAATAAAGAGAAGATAACTATATAAAAAGGAAGAGATATAATTAATTAAATAATTCTTATTATTAAGAGAGAAGCTAGATTATTAAGAAATAAAGGTTAAGAGAGAGAGTATAATAAGAGACTTAAGAGTATTATTATTACTTTATATATTATAACCTTACTTTATATATTATAGCCCTAAGGGGTTATTATTTATTTCAAGGCCTTATAAAGATAAGGTTCCCTCTTAAGGTTCTTAACTAAGGAGTTATAATATTATAATTACTTAGTAAGATATTTAAGTTGCGCTTTAAGATTATTAAATAATTACTTATATATTAATCTTAAGAAGAAATATAAGCTTTAGTCTTAATAGTTTAATATACTTATCTTCTTATTCTTACTTAACTAGCTTTATTATAAATCCTCTTAATAAAGAGATATAATTAAGAGAAAGGCATTATAAGCTTTATTGCTAGCTTAGTTATAATATAAGAATATATAAGATAATAATTAAGATCTTTAAAGAAGAGAATAGCAATTAATTTTAATTAAATAATTAATTAATATATATAATAATTAAGCGGCCTATTTAAACAAGCAGCTTATAATTCTTAACCTTCTAACTAAAAATCTCAATAAAAACATAATTAACTAATATACTTAATAAGCAAGTGTCTTAGAAAAGTAAGTATCTTACCTTTACTCTATAGTATAAATCTCACTTAAATTTAAAATTACTTTAAAAAGTTCTAGAAAATTTAATTTAAATTATTATAAGCTAAAAGTTTATAATAAGATTTAATAAAAATTCTAAACTATCTATTTCATTTTTTAAGATTTTTAAAAAAACCAATTAATAAGTTATTTAAGAATTTCTTATTTATATTATTTTTTTTATATATTTTATTTTTTAAAAATTAAAAAGATTTTTTAAAAATCTAGGAAAACTATAAGCTTATAACTTTTCTAGTTAAATTCATAAAAATACTTTTTTTAGATTTATAGCTATTTTATAGTAGTTTTTAGAAATTTATAGTTTATAATTTTTAAGTATATAATCTATTAAGACACTTACTTATCTAAGATACTTACTTATTAAGTATATTATTTAATCAATTTAAATTAATTGCTTTCCTCTTCTTTAAAGGCCTTAATTACTATCTTATAAGTTCTTAAGTTATAACTAGGCTAATAGCAAAGCCTATAGCGCCTTTCCCTTAATTTATAACAATTGAGGATCTTTAGGCTAGGCCTATTGCAAATAAACTTAGTTATATAAGTTTATATTATAAGAAGATCAAAGGCATCTTTATTAAATAATTATGCAAGGAGTCTTAATCACATTTAATAATAGTCAATGAAGGGGGATTAAGGTAATTAAGTTATATTAATAGCTAGCGAGCTATCCTATTTAAAGAGTGAATATTACTTATTTCTATATAGTAATATTATTCTTAGTAATTATAATAATCATTTAATAATTATAATAATCTATGATCATTATGCTAAGATAATAATTATTTATTAATTAATTCCTAGGGCAAGACTTCCTATAGTCATGTAATATAGGGTATTAAGTCATGATATAATGCTCCCTCTTTAGGCCTTATCCTTAAGGCCTTAGCTTGGTTTTATATATAATTATTCCTTCCTTCCCTAGCTAACTATAAGTAACTTCCTTCCTTAATTATTTTAACTTATTAACTACTATATTAAGTTATATTTTTAAATAAAAGAAATATTCTACTTCCTTGCATAAGGATAACTTATTATTTATTATTCTAGGCTTATTATCTAAGATGCCTTCCTATTTATCTTATCAATCTCATGGTTTATCCTTCTATGAGGTTTCTCCGCAGGATTCTTCTTACTATGCGCAGTATATTTCCTTGAACCTACCGCGCTGCGATATGCTAGGCATCATGCCTTCTTAGCTTCGTTATATTGCCACTTAATACGCTAAACTCGAGAGCGAGCTTGAGGCAGTAGAGGAGGAGCATCGTTGCATGGACGCCAAGGTCGAGCGTCTGCATAAGTAGAAGAAATTGTGGTTTAAGAAGATAATGCATGCCATTTCCCATGGCATCGACACTATTGAGGAGTTGGAGCGGGTCGAGAAGGAGGAGGCCGCCTAGGAGGCGGCTCGCCAAGCGACCACCACGCCTAAATCGGGGCCTTGTTGTTCCTCCTCCGAGGACTAGCTAGATCTGGATTTTATATCGACTTAGGATGCGGTTTATAAGGAGGTTCCTTTAGATCCTTCTTTGCTATTTAATTTTAATATTATTAATAGAACTTCTTAAGCTCCTTTTAGCAATAGATAAGATTTTCTAGGGGCTCTTATATATTTTTGCTATTATTATAGTCTTACTATTTAATAAGATAATATATTTTATTATTGATCTTTTGCTTATTTAGAATCTTATTTACTTTATATTCCTTTAGTCCTTTGACTTTAATATTATCTTATCTTATTCTTATTATAATTATATCTTTTATTAATTTTAATAGCAAGGCATAGAATATTAAGTATAGCTTAACCTTAAGTAATAGTTTTAATTTATAGTTATTTTTTGAAATCTTTTTAATAATTTTATATAGTTTAATATATTTATAGTTAAGTTTCTTATTTAGTCTCTTTATTATAATATTTCTTATGGATAATAGGATTATATCTCTCTTTATAAAGGTTAATCTCTTAATTCTTTTTTAGTTATAATATCTTTTCATTTTATTTTTAATATATTTTAGCTTTATTTTTATTTCTTTATATAGTTCTTTTAGTTTATTAAATATTAATATTGCCTTAATATTTAATAGTCCTTCTTTTTATTATATATAGAAGGCTTAAGATATAAATCTAAAGTTAATATATATTAATATTATCTTAATACTTATATAATATAAGATATTATAAGTAAATTATGCTATTAATAATATTTCTATTTAGTTATTTTATTTATAGTTAATATAGCATTATAAGTATACCTTTAATTCTTAGTTAAGTTATTTTATTTATTTATCTATTAAGGCTTTAAATATTATTATAAGCTAATAGTTTAGTTTAATTCTTAAGATTAAGGTTTGCTAAAACTTTAATATAAAGGTCATTTCTCTATCTAATAATATTTTATTTAATAGTCTATATATATTGAAAATATATCATAGGAAAATATAAGCCATTGCCTTAGCTATGCTGCTTTCTTAATAAGGAATATAATATATAAATTTAATGAATTTATTAATAATAATAAAGATATTATTATAATATACTTTTATAGCAAGGTCTTTTAATATTGATAGTTTAGTAATGAAATTCATTATAATTAAGTCCTATGGTCGCCTTGCAACTAAGAGTAGTTATAATTACTTATATAGTTTATAGCATTATACCTTAGTTTTTATATATAATTTGCATTATTTAATAGTTTTTTCTATTATTTTCTTTATTCTTAGGAAGGTATAGTTCTCCTTAAGTCTTTTTAGGGTTTTATTAATTCCTTGGTATTTATATAAGGGGTACTTATATATTTCTTCTATTAATTATTCTTATAATTTAGTTAGTACTTATAATATGCTTATTTTGCTTCCTTTTAATATTTAATTATTATATTCTTAGATTTCCTTTATTATAGTCTTATTTAGTTCTATTTAGAAGGTTATATTTAGTTCTCTTTATAGGCATAGTTTGCATTATTTTAATATTTAATTAAGGTTATATATTAAGTAGTTTATATAATATATTTTTGCAATCTCCTTCCTTAGTATCTTTAGGTTGCTATTATGCAATTTATAGTTTTAATGAATTTTATAGATTAATTAAGTCTATAGTATATTAAGAATCTTAATAAGTCTATTATAATAATATATTCTTTTATTATATAGTTGCGCATAGTTTATAAAATCTTTTGCTAGTCTTAACCCTTTAATTACTTATAAGTATTATTTTAAGGGTTTCCTTTATCTTATAGTCCTTATAATATATTTTTATATAAGGTATCCCTTTAATATATACTTAAATACTTACTTATTTATCTTAAGTTATTTAATATTAAAGTTACTTCTTTAGTTAATAGCATTAGCTTAGCCATTTTCTATTCCCTTTTTATAAATTATAATATAATTAAATTTTAATAGGTATTCTATATATTGCAATTATCTCTTGCTTAATTGCTATGTTATTGCAAAGTGCATAATATTTTTATAGTTTATATAGACTTTGACCTTATAGTTTCCTTCTCTTAAATAGTATTTAAACTCTTTAAATGCATTAATAATAGCTAGGAACTCTTTATTATAAATAGGATAGTTAAGTTTTGCTTTATATAGTTTATATAAGTAGAATGCTATTAAGTAAAGTTTCCTATTCTTATCTTATTATTTAACTTATGCTTTAAGTATAAAGTTTAATGCATTTATTTTTAGTTCCATTTCCTTGTCTAGGTTAAATATAACTAAGATTAATTTGCTAAGTATTGCATTTTTAATGGAGTTAAAGGCCTTTTCTGCCTTTATATCCTATTTAAATTCTTTTCCCTTTTTAGTGAATTCTATTAAGGGCCTAGCTATTCTATTAAAGTTCCTAATAAATTTGCAATAATAGTTAGCAAATCCTAAGAATAATTATATCTCTTTAAGGTTTATTAATTATTTTTAGTCTTTTATTGCTAATATCTTCTTAAGGTCCATTTAAATCTTATTAAGGGTAATAATATATCCTAAAAATTCTACTTCCTATATATAGAATTTACTTTTTTCTATTTCAATTAAGAGTTTAATATCTTATAATGCTTTTAATACCTTATAAATATATTCTATATATTCTTCCTTAGTCTTTAAGAAGATTAAGATATTATTTAGGTAATATATAATGAAAATGTCTAGGTACTTATATAATATATAGTTAATTATTATTTAAAATGCTATTAATGCATTTATAAGTCTAAAAGGCATTATTAAGTATTTAAATAATTTATATTTAGTTTAAAATGCTATTTTCTATTTATATCTTAATATAATGCAAATAAGATTATAAGCTCCCTTAAGATTAAGTGCTATGAACCACTTTATTCTATAAAGGCAGTCCTTTATTTTAATAATTAATAGTAGTAAGGTTTAATCTTTTAATATAATTTTATTTAGTTATTAATAATTAATAATTAATTGCACTTTCCTATTTTTCTTAGGTATAAAGAATATAAGATATCTTACTAAGGATATCGATCTCTTAATATATCCCTTTTGCAATATCTCTTTAAGGTATCTCTTAAGTTCACTTAATTTTACTTTATTTAAGTTAATAAGTTATTTAAACCTAAGGTATTCTTTATCTTATATCTTAATTTTAAGGTCCTATAGGCTATATTTTAATAGACCTATTTTTAATTCTTTAGTAAATAGTTTATTATATATTTAATAGGTTTTTAAGATATTCTTAAGCCTATCTATTAACTCTTTTTCTTATTTCTTTATTTTATTATTAAGTTAATATACTTATTTTATTACTTTAATAATAATCCTTTTTGCCTTTCTTTTATATTTATATCTTATCTCTTTTAAGCTTAATAAGAGGTCTATCTTATGCTTAGGCTTATCTTTATTATTAGTTAAGCTTTAAGATCTCTTTATATCTCTTTTATTATCTATAGAGAGTATATTGCTATTATTAATATATACCTAGCTAATTCTTTAGTTAATATTTAAGTTAAATCAATATAACTATAGGTATCTAAGAATAATATTATACTTACTTATTATTATTATATTAAATAAGATTCCTTAGTTTCATTTAAGTATATAGACCTTAAGATAATTAATCTCTTAGTTAATTACTTCTTTATTATATTTAAATATTTCTTCTTTAAGGTTTATAACTATATAAGGGTTCTTTTTATCTCTCTATAGTAGCTTTAGGCAATTAATCATTACTAAGTTAATATAATTGCCTTTTGCTTTGCTATCTACTAAAGCATTTAATTATTCTCCCTTAATATATACTTGCATTATTAATTATTATTCTATATACTCCTCTTAAGTTATATATAAAGCTCTTTATAAGGGGTTCCTACCTCCTAGCTCTAGGCATACCTATAGCTCTATTATAAGTTGCTATAGTCATTTTTTAATTATATCTTTTAATGCCTTTTTCTATTAAGTATATAGCTTTCTTATGCATATATATCTTATTCCTATTGCTTTTGCCTCTCTTTGCATTTCTTATTCTCTTAATATATTTTCTTTTCTCTTGCAAGGTATTATTATTTAGCTTTTATAAAGATATATTATATATATCCTTTGTTTTCATAGGTTTCTAATATATCTTAGTACTTGCATTGCTTATATAATTATATAGCATTAAGCATAAGTATTTTTACTTTAAGGTATAGTTATCTTAGTTAATATTAGCTTAATATAGGTTTTTAATAGGGTTTTTTAATTAGCATATTGCCTCTCTTAAATAGGTAATAGTCCCATTTCTCCTTTAAGTCTAGATATACCTTGCATTCTAAGTAGATATATAATACCTATAAAATTATATAGTATAAGAAGTATAATAAGTATATAGTTAAGTAATCTCTAAAGGCTCCTTTAGGGGTTTCTTATTTTAGTTTAGTTTTTATTAATACTAAGATTTAATTATAGTCTTTTGGTTTATAGTACTTTATGCTAAAGTATATTACTTATTTATTTATTTCTTAATTTTTATAATCTAGATATATTGCTAAGGATTCTATTATTTATATAGCCTTATATCTCTAAGGGGCTTGCTAAAGTGCTTCTTATACTTATTCTTTCTTAGCATTATTTATTGCTTCTTATTATCTTTAGGCTTTATATTGCGCTTAATTAATCTTATTTAAGGTCCTTATAAGGATATTATCTATTAATTAAGTTGCAATTTATATTTCCTTTAAGTTCCTTAATCCTTTTTAGTTATTTAATATTTCTCTTAAATACTTAGAGTTGCTTATTTTTAATAACCTTATTTCTTTCTATTTTTCTTAGCTTATTATTAATTCTTCTAGCTTTATTGCTAAAGCCTATTCCTTTTCCTATTCCTTGAATTTCTTTAGCTTAAGTTTCTAGACATTTTATTGCTAGTTATATTATTTAAGGTCATTTTTATAATTATTATTTTTTAGATAGCGCTATATTAATAGGGTTATTATTCATTTCTTGCCTTTTTTAATAATTATTAATATTTAAGTATTTCCTTTTAGTAGCTTAGCTTAGTTTTAAGGTATAGGCTTCTAAATATATTATTATATCTATTTATATTAAATTTTATCTTTTTCTTTTCCTCCTATCCTTATTAAGAGATAAAATTTATCCTTATATATTTAATAGATATATTTATAGATTTCCCTTACTTCTTTAGTATATTTTAAGCAATTCTTTATTTTATAGTTAATTATATATCTTACTTAATATCTCAGTTTATTGCTATTAAATAATTCCTTTCTTAGTCTAGGGAATTAATTGCTATTTTCTTTTTCTTTTTTATATATTAAGCAATTATTATTATAATATACTATTTAACTTATAATGCTATAGTTACTTCTAAGGCAATTTTATATTATATATTTATTGCAATTTATTATTATAATAAGTTTTATTAAGATCTTAGCCTTATCCTAAGGTTTCTATTCAATAGCTTGCAAGTTAAGTATTAAGAGCATTTATATTCTTATAATATTATAAGCCTTATATACTTTCCTAAGTATTGCAATTATCTTTTATATTATGCATATAGCTATCTATAGTTTAATATTCTCCTATTTATTAGCAAAATAAACCTACTTCCTATCTTTTAAAACTTTTTTAAAGCCCTATTCCTTCTTTAGGGATTAGCATTCCTTTATATAATATCCCTTCTTATAATAATTATAGCATTCTATTTATCTCTTGTTATATTATGCTGCCCTTAGTTCTATTAATCCTAGGTATATTCTAAATAAGGTATTGAATTGCCTAGGCACTTTTCCTTTTCCCTTGAATTGCCTATTTTAGTTAAGGTAATAGGGGTTATAATTAATATTGCGTCCTTAGTATCTTTCCTCTATTTATTCCTTGTGTCTTTTATATTGCCTTTTATCTATCTTAATAGCCATAGCTATATATTCTATTAAGTTATTTAGTCTATCTACCTTATGCAATTTATCCTTAACTTTTAACTTAACAAGTCCTTAGTAGAATATTTCTATAAATAGCTTATTATCTTAATTTAATTTAAATGCAATTTATTAAAATATTATAATATATAATGCTATTAACTTAATTTACTTAACCTTATAAATATCTAAGGCCACTTATTATTCTTTATTTACTATCCCAAAGGTATCCTTAAGTGCTACTTTAAAATTGTCCTAATTAGCAAAGATATTTACTATTTCTTAGTCTTATTCCATTTCTTTATTATCTAAGAAGTCTCGCATAATTAATTTAAATCATATTATTGCTACTCCTTCTAAACATGCGCTAATGAATATAACTTGAGATTCTATGGATGCTAGGCGCCTAGGGAAGAACCTAAAGTAAGTCTTAAGCCTCGTAAGGAAGAGTATAATATCCTTTAAGCTTCTATTAAATAGTTCTAATTTAAAGGGTTTAATAGATTCTCCTAGATCCCTTTCTAGGTATGCTAATGGTAGTATTAATAGGTTATCTACTTGCTATTAAACTTATATTCATAGGTGCTATATTATTGCATAAAGCTGACCTATCTCTATGGCCATTTCTGCTGCGCTTAATAGCATAGTATAGAGGGGTGCCGGTCTATTGGCAGGTGAGTTAGTTAGTCGGGATCTAGATATATTGGCATAGTATAATATTGCTTAGATTAACGCAATAAACTTCTAAATAAGAGCTATTAATATATAATAATTAGGGATCTTTAAGCTAAGCTTATTATAAATAAACTTAGTTATATAAGTTTATATTATAAGAAGATTAAAGGTATCTTTATTAAATAATTATATAAGGAGTCTTAGTTATATTTAATAATAGTTAATAAAGGGGGATTGAGGTAATTAAGTTATATTGATAGCTAGCGAGCTATCCTATTTAAAGAGTGAATATTATCTATTTCTATATAGTAATATTATTCTTAGTAATTATAATAATTATTTAATAATTATAATAATTTATAATTATTATGCTAAGATAATAATTATTTATTAATTAATTCCTAGGGCAGGACTTCCTATAGTTATATAATATAAGGTATTAAGTCATGATATAATTATGCCCCCCTTCCTGCCCCTTGATTTTTAGGCAATTTAGCTTCTCCCTTTATATTAAGAACTATTTAATTAATTGCATCTCTTTCTTCCTATATAGTTATCTTTCCTTTATCTTATAGCTAGGTCTACTTTGCCTTATGCCTCTTGCTAAGTATTATATTTGCCTACCAAAGGTTCTAGACCTCGGCCTTTAATAGGGCTGCTTAATGCATTATAGCTTCTGTCCCTTTAATAAAAGAGCTTAGAGCCTTTAAAATAGAGGCTAGAGAGCTGCTTTAATATCTTTTAATTTATCTTCTAAGGAATTTTAATTAAGAGCTAGCCTTAATTGCTATCTTTAATATTAAAGAGACCTAAGGGTTAAGGAGGTTAAGCTCCCTCTTAGTAGGCATTAAAGTCTATAGTTAAATATTAAGCTTTTAAATAATAGATTCTAAGTTAAGAGAAATAAGCTTAGCCCCTTTAAAACCCCCCTTAATATTTTTCTTTATAAGGGAGGCTTAAAAGGCAATATAAAATGCTAGGAAGAACTTAGTCTTTAAGATATAAG
>JAMAKE010000375.1:0-10090 GCA_023628695.1 Nectriaceae sp. PG4201
TGAAATGCTTTAGCCACTTAAGGCCTATATCATTATCGGTCCAGCCATTTTAGGTCATAGCAATAGCCCAATCGCCTGGAAGGGTGCCATCTTCATACCAGCTAGCTAGGTAATACTAGCCCGAAACCACATAAATGGCTGGAGAGCCCAGCCTTCTGCATTGATAGCTTGAATGACTATAACCCATTCTCGATTTCCAGGCTGGATTGATTTCGGGTTTCCTTGCCTTTCTGCACATGTGATGACTATCCCGCTTATGATCATACCTATTATAAAGCCGGTCTCATCAAAGTTAAAGATATCTGCCGAGCTGATGCTGTATTTTGCGATTGTGTTCGATACAAGGGCGAACCACTGGCGAATAATAGTCGGATCTTTGCATTTAGCCCTCTGATAGTTATATCGACGCGAAAAACGCATCTTGAGCTTTGGTTGCCGTCGTACGAAGTTAGAAGCCTAGCGCTGGCCAACAGGGCATGCCTCTCGGTCAGCGAGCAGTCGGTTGGCCATTTCTTCCATACCAGCGAGCCGGGGGGGAAACCCTCGCGAATCTAGGTCGAGAATGTATTGAACAATCGTCTATTCCTCTAGATTGGATAGCTTGCATGACTTAGGGATGAAATCGCATCGGGATTGAATGCCGTTACGTCGGCATTGCAATCTAGGTAGTGAGATCTCATAGAGGCTAGCAGCCTTTCGGAGACTAAGTTTGGGGTTAGTTTGAAGGGCATGAAGAGCAAGAAGGGTTTTAGCCTCAGTATTTAATGGTGGCATAATTAATGGTTAAGAAATTGATGATTGAATTGAGAGGGGGGAGATTGAGGGATTTATATATCGCATGCTTGTCTGTATCGCATGCTTATCATATACGTTACCCTATAGATAAGGAGACTTAATTAATTAGCTACTTTAAAGAGTAGCTTAATAGCCTTAGCTTATTAAAGTTATTATTTATATGCAAATTACTTATTAATAATATTAACCTTTGCATTGCTATTTAAATTTATATTAATCTTAATAATATATTGCCCTTAAATTATAATTAAGATATTGAAATATTAAGTAACCTCAATTTAAGTAATAAGAGCCAATAGAGAGGTTATCTTATTAGCTAGTCCTCTTTTCCCTAAGGGTCCTTAGTAACTTACTATACTTTTGCTAGCTCAAGGCAAGCATTCTATAGATATATAATGCTTTGATATTAAAAGTAGCATAAGGTTTTACTATTTAAGGATTTAAGGTTTAAAGTCTCTTAAGTATTAGTCTAGGGAGTAGACTTCTACTGTCAATATTAAGGCAACTCCTTAGCAAAGCCCTTCTATAACTTAAAAGAGTTACTAAATTAAGTCCCGCTATAGGTTCTCTTCTTAAAGTAAGTTATTAAGCTAGTTATTGCACTTCCTAAAAGTAATATTAAATATAAGTTAAGTTATGTTCTATACCTTAATCTCCTTTTTATTACTTAATAATAATT
This sequence comes from Nectriaceae sp. PG4201, assembly GCA_023628695.1. Lineage (NCBI taxonomy): Eukaryota > Fungi > Ascomycota > Sordariomycetes > Hypocreales > Nectriaceae > Nectriaceae sp. PG4201. The sequence goes on from JAMAKE010000375.1 coordinate 1,475, forward strand.
TACTTAATAATTAATAACGCTGCCTAGAGTAATTGCTATAGCTTTTATAGCCTTAAATCTCCTTTAGTAGCATAGCTTCCTTCTCTTAGAGCTGCTATAACTCTTTGAGTTGCTATATGCATTGCTAAGTGGCTATATATATAGTCTCTAGGCTATCAAGGCTTAGGGATAATATAGGCAAGTTATCTTGCCCTAGGGCTATCTGCGGAATTAATAGGGTTTGGGAGCTCTCGCTCAACTTATCTATATTGCCTATTGCAGCAGCAGTTTGCTTGCCTTTTGCTACTATTTTATTCTTAGGTAATTATAAGTAGAAGCTTTAGAATTGTTAAGGGGATTTGCAATGAAGCTAGTTAAGTGAGAATAAGAAGGTAGGTATATTGGACTATTAAGACTAAAGCTTGCATTTCTCCTTGAGATCGATATGCAAGTGATTATTTAATGACCTTAGAGCGCAATCTAGATATCTCACTAGATAATTATAATATTATAACTCCTTAGTTAAGAACCTTAAGGGGGAACCTTATCTCTATAAGGCCTTAAGATAGGTAATGACCCCTTAGGGCTATGATATATAGAGTAGGGTTATGATATATAGAGTAATAATAATGCTCTTGAGTCCCTTATTATATTTACTTAATAATTAATAATACTATTTAAAATAATTATTATAACTTTTATATCTTTAAATCTTCTTTAATAATATAACTTCCTTCTCTTAAAGCTATTATAACTCTTTAAGTTATTATATATATTGCTAAGTAGCTATATATATTATTATTAAGCTATTAAGGCTTAAAGATAATATAAGTAAGTTATCTTGCCCTAGAGCTATCTATAGAATTAATAGAGTTTAAGAGCTCTTGCTTAACTTATTTATATTGCCTGCTGCAATAGCAATTCACTTACCTTTTGCTATTATTTTATTCTTAAGTAACTATAAATAAAAGCTTTAAAATTATTAATAAGATTTATAATAAAGCTAATTAAGTAAGAATAAGAAGATAAGTATATTAAACTATTAAGATTAAAGCTTATATTTCTTCTTAAGATTAATATGCAAATAATTATTTAATAACCTTAAAGTATAACTTAAATATCTTGCTAAGTAATTATAATATTATAACTCCTTAGTTAAGAACCTTAAGAGGAAACCTTATCTCTATAAGGCCTTAAGATAAGCAATGACCTCTTAAGGCTATAATATATAGAGTAAGGTTATAATATATAAAGTAATAATAATGCTCTTAAGTCCTCTTTTATATTAAGACCTCTAAAGAAGAGAATAATAATTAATTTCAATTAATTAAATAGTTAATTATATTTTTATTAAGATTCTTAGTTAAAAGATATAATAAAGGACTCAAGAGCATTATTATTACTCTATATATCATGACCTAAAAAGGTTATTACTTGCCTCGGGACCTTATAGAGATAAGGTTCTTCCCTAAAGTTTTAACTAAGAAGTCATGATATTATAATTACCTAGCAAGATATCCAGGTTGCGCTCTAAGGTCGTTAAATAATCGCTTGCATATCGATCCTAAGGAGAAATGGAAGCTTTAGTCTTGATAGTTCAATATACCTACCTACTCATTCTCGCCTAACTAGCTTCATTGCAAATCCCTTTAATAGAAGGTTAAAAAAAGTGCAGCATATACTTTGTTTGCGGCACTTACTTATTATATATATATTATATAATTAAATAGTTTTTAAGTTAAGTTTATATTACCTTTAACTTTATATTAAGATATATATTAAATTATAGTGGTGCTCAAATCGCCATGCTAGAGCCAGCGATCGCGTCAAAATATTCGCATGGTTTTGGCAGGACGTCATGACGCGACCAGCGCCACCGTCAAGGACGAGAAGTCGAATAGTGTGACCAGCCATCGCTGCCGTTACAATGAGCTATCCGATGTTGTAGGTATAGGAGATAATTACCGCTCAATGCCTTGTAGATGCATTTCGGCCGTTTGAACGGAGTGAGAAACGAGGCTGCATAGATCCGATAGTATATCGGATCAACGTAGTGATGACCTGCAGCTTCATGCAGGGATAACGCTGACTTGGCGCCAGCCACGGCGGAATATTGACTGTGGGTGTCACAATTACAGCCTATGGAACGTCTGTGCAGCGCCCAGTGTTGGCTTGATGAGAAAGTGAGACCGATAGCTCAGGTGTATTGGCGGTTGGGTTGTGGCCAAAAATAAAGTTGCGAACTATCTTTCTAGCCAATTGACAGCCACCAATCCTGCACCACTGTTGCCGCGCGCTTTTCAATCATGTCCAATCAAAACCGGTGAAAGGAAAATGCGGCTAGCCAAGGTTATTACGTGTAATTGCCTTTTGCACGGCATCAACTCGGTCAACACACACTGACCCTTTCATGCCTCGCCCGTTAATGAAACGATTAGGCATACAGACAGACACGCGTCCGTTCAAGCTCGTCATTGTTTGACGAAGGCGACAAAGATTGTCGATACAATAGCCAAGATCAGACGTGGAAAATATGCGAAAACCCCCCCGGTTGATCCTCGGAGTACAAGCTGCTTGACGCTACGAGATATGTGATTTGTCTGTTAGGTACACAGGGGTACCTGAACCAAATATGAATTCCCGCCTCTATCTAGGAGGCACGGTTCGGGACAAATCTGTCGCAACCTGTCCAGTATCGATAGGCTTGTTAATAACCACCCCATTAAGCTAGTGCCTCTCGACTTGGTCGCTTGGGTCTCATTTTCTAACCCTGATCGAATAGGGGCGCGCTAATCGTTCTCCGACTGACCCAATCGAAACCCCTCCGTAAACTAGAGGCTCCCCGTACACGCTAGGACGGAGGCGAGGTGTTTCATGAGGCGCCGGGTCGGCGCCTCATGGATTCATGAAAGTTTTATAAAGACATTGAAGGCATCAAGTCACCCAGATGTATACTTCTTCTCGAACGACATCTGATCTAACATTCTTCTCTCTATCACGGCGGCCCTAATCCCTATATTCTTTTGCCACATCACGATGGATCCGGTCAGCATAACTACCAGTGTTCTAGCAGTAGGGGGATTCGCCCTGAAGGCCAGCACAGGACTCCAAGCCATCATCCGTAGCTATCAGAGCCAAAACAAAGACGCCCGAGCACTCAAGGCAGAAGTCAATGATCTAACTGTGGTTCTGGGCTTTCTTCTGGAGACTATAGCCAGCAATCCAAGCATTGACTTCAAAGGCCTCAAGCTTCCCCTACAGCGATGTGGTAGTGCGTGCCACGATTATGCAAAAGTCATTGCACGGTGCACGAAACACTCCGATGGATCACGACCCAGTGCTCATGATTGGATCACCCAGAAATACCTTCAAGGCGACATTAACGACTTCAGGACCATGCTGGCCACATATAAGTCAACCATCAACATTGCTTTAGCAAATGCAAACCTGTGAGCAACCCTGAAAATCAAGCATAGTCCGGCTTGGGATGCAGAATTCATGCTTAATCTTCCATAGCCGCGTTGCCGCAATTTCACCCGAGGTTCTTGAAAACTACAAGGACATGATTTTTGATACCACAAGCGATTTGGACACTCATCTCAAAGACGTGCAAGAAAAAATCGACCGGCTTCGGGCTGGAGATGCCACTGCTGCTGATGACGTCGCAATTGAATGTAATGCGATGCTCGAAGAAAAGAAGAGCACCCAGCAAGGCCTCGATATGTGTGCTAGACTGTCCGCCCAGATTGCCTAGTTCGAATCGGCTTCTACTGAACACGCGCGGTTCTCAGATCGTCCGTCAGCTCATAAACATGTCAAATCAGGGCTAGGCGAGACCAGGGGCTCTGTTCAGTCTCTCATCACTCGTCTGCAGACCCATGAAGCTTTAATCGACAAGCAGCTAGAGGCTGTGACGACGGATGCGGTGGGTTCCGAGACTGTCGCCGCACAGCTGGCACGGCTCCAGCAGACCAAGGAAAGCATCAGCCGTTGCATTCAGATCGTTTCTGAGGCAAATGATACTGCCGATGAGCGAAGTAATGTCTTCGACGACATCACGTTAGCAGACAACAGCTACGCCTTTACGGTTTCAACTGTCAATGATCTTGTCATAGCCAGGGGCCTCAATCTCAAAGATCGTTCTCGATATCTTGGCGGACAAGTAGCAGACGAAACTGTTCAGCAATCTATAGCCTCTCTCACGAAGCTAGATGCTGAGAATTTGAGATTCCTTCAACAGAATCTACAAGATCGCGGTCAGGGATTATCGAACATTGACGCAAAAAAGCCAAGCAATGCACAAAACGACACTAGGCAGTTTCAGGATCGCTTTGGACCCGGGGTCTCGTTGTCGCTCAGCAGGACGAGCTAATTTCGCGAAGAGGCGGTTCCACGTTCAAGCTGCTAGGAGAAACGACGACGCTAAAAAGCTCGCAAGAAAGGGACTTGGCACCGCTTGATAAACCATTAAAGAAGCACGCGCCTGGCAGATACCAGGTGGGCTCTGGGCAATCTTATCGTGGAAGAATAATATGTAGAGAAATTTAAAGTGAGAGAGCTGGTAGTCGCATTTTAAGCTTAGCTTCCCACAAAGACCAGCGCCTCTCCGTGTCGACCTTGACGACCCCATGTGGAAGCTATATTGGCCATGCCACGGTCATTCCGCGTCTTGCAAGCCTTTTTGGTAAGCGCTCCTAGCTGCCCTGCTTCCTTCTAGCGACCTTGGCTTGCAGTACGTTGGTGCGAGTTCAAGTTGCTATTTCCGCTCAATTCGGGCCCTGTTTTCGCCAATCTAATGTACGTATGTCGGTGGATATTATATCTATTGATCCGGACATTAGATTGTTCGAAACGGTACGAGATCTCTCATCCGGCCAGCATCACAACCATCGCTTTTAGCGTGTTGCAAAAAGGTGCTTATAAATGGAAAAAGAGTGTCGCAAGTCGGGCATTAGAAGTCAAAGTCTGGGTCAGATTACGCCATCTGATAGTATGGCTTGGAAGAGACGCCGACGAGGAACAGTAAATTTACTTTGTCGCTGGTATGTGTATGAGCAGAACAACATAAGAATCCCTGATCAGCTTGCAAAAAGATCAAGAATCAATAACACAGACAAGACAATCTACATATATGTAAGTAAAGGGGGTGTGTGTTCCGGCGTACAGCTGGCCAGTGCTAAAAAAATGAAAGAATGAGAAGAAAAGAGCATCTTGGTGGAACCCGGGTCTTTTGGTATTGGGTGAGGGAAGAGATGGGTTATCTACGTGTCAAATGAACCGGAGTATATGAGCTAGCACATGTCATGCGTTTGTATAAGTGAGCTGGCGTAGGTGATGAGCTGGGCCAGACACATAAGGACACTCCATGCGCCACCGCGTCTGTGCTAGTGTTTGAAGTGCACGCATAATCGTGCCGGTATATAGAGCATGCTAGGGCATGTGTGCCGCCTCAGATGGGATAACACACATGTACCAGCGCATATCTGATGAAGCGAGTATACTGACGTAAGAGCCCCGGCGCACCCGTACCGGGTTCCATGGCGTACCTGTTCAGGCACGTATGAACTGTGTTGCTGTCTTGCGTGAGCGCACATGTGCAACCACACAGTCTGCGCCAGTACGTTCCTGTCAGCACCATGTCGATCAATCGTTATTGAGCTCGATCCGTCACCCTCCGGCGGTAGACAATATTGAATCTAGAAAGTACACTTAACGTACCCATCCAGTACCCCTCTGCCGATAAGACCCCTCTACTGATAAGCAAAAAAAAAGTTTCCCCATACAAAATGCCCAATTTCACTTACACGGTGCTTGGCCAAAATTGAAGTTATTTACGTGAAACAAGTTGTGTCTTATTGAGAGTTTCATGCTGTTTCGTATTATGCTATTGTTGCTTACGCTATATGGGCGGTTTGGCCGCATGGAACTATCGCAAAATTTCTATCAATGCCTCCTCCACGAACACTCCTCCCCAACGCTCGTAGGACTTTTATCTGCGCCGGCCTTCCATAATCGCCTTGAAAAATGGCTCGAGCTTCTTATACAGAGGATGAAGTTATTGAAGCAATATTGGATGTCACAGATAACGGTCTCTCACAGAACCAATCCGCCCAGAAGCACAGCATCCCTCAGCCGACTCTTTCGAACCGATTAAGAGGTATACCGCCAAAGTCCAAGGTCACCCATCCCGCCCAGCTGTTATCCAAGTCTCAGGAGTCCAGATTAGTTTCCTGGATACTTCGACAAGAGGCCTTGGGCTATGCTCCTTCTCACAGTCAAGTTCGCGCCACCGTCGCTGCCCTCCTACAACAGCAAGGCAGGGAAAAGCCTATCGGCGTACATTGGCTAGCTAGGTTTATGAAACGACATCCATCCATAAAGACCAAGATAGGAAAACGCCAGGAGGCGTCGAGGTTCAATTGTTTTACCCCGACCGCCGTCAATTGGTACTTTGACATCCGCGAGAGCGAATATGGCTAGATCAAACCTGAGAACACTGTTAATGTTAACGAGGGCGGCATCATGGCCGGATTTGGTGAGTATTTTATCGTTTCTTTCATGAGACAAACTAACCAGCTGCCAATATAGGCTTAGATTCCTTAGTTATCGGCAGTAGCGACCCTAAGAAGAAAGCCTTCCTCAAAGGCTCCCAGTCCCGCACTTGGACCAGCTTTCTCGAAGCCGCAACTGCAACTGGCCGTCTTCTGAAGCCGGGGATTATCTTTAAAGGCAAAGAGCTTCAGCAACAGTGGTTTATTGATGAGCTCAAGGAAGTGGCTGACTGGTATTACATCACGTCCGACAACGGCTGGACAGACAACCATATCGCGGTTGAGTGGCTCAAATAGGTCTATCTTCCCCAAACACAACCGGAAGATGAGTCAGATGCGAGGCTTATCATACTAGATGGTCATCGAAGCCATGTATCTGTTCGTATCCGCCTTTTCCGGGCCACCTGGGCCGGGGATGTCGCTGACCGTAAATCTAGGATGAGTGGATGGCTACGTGCTTTTTGAACAACGTGTATTGTTGTTACCTGCCGGCTCACTGCTCCCACGGCCTACAACCACTCGACAATGGTCCATTTAATGCATCCAAGGCGGCCTATCGCAAAGAACTCCAAAAGCTGACAAGCCTGACCGATTCTGCGCCGGTGGACAAGGTCAACTTCATCAAGGCCTATGCCAAAGGCAGAGAAGTGGGTATGACGAAGAAAAATATCCTTTCTGGTTGGAGAGTGACTGGAAACTGGCCGATTTCACGACAGAAAGCGCTCATACATCCTGAGATCCAGCCTGACAAGAAGGAAACGACGCCCGCATTAGACGGCCTCAGCAACGGGCAACGCGACTCTGATAACACGCCAAAGACCAGCCGTCATATCAGGGATCTGGGGAAGAACAAAAGCCCTTCAACAAGAAGGCGCTATTCTGTGATATCGAAAGGTTTCGAAGCACAAGAGTCAAAGATCGCCTCCCTAAGTTCAAGAGTAGCCAGTTTAGAGGAGGAAGTCGGGCGGTTGAGCAGAGGCAAGAAGAGAAAGGCGATACCGAATCCCAACAGGAAGTTCATGACACTAGCCGAGGCTCTAGTGGCTGGTGACACTATTTCCGAGCCAAACGAAGCAATTGAAGAGACAGAGGCTATTGAGGAGGTGATCGAGGTGGGAGGAGTGGAAGAGGATGAGGGCTCAAATTCGGAGGCGGAAGAGTTACTAGTTGTACGGACCCGCGCAGGCCGCGCAGTTAAAAGACCAAGAGAATATTAAAATACATTCGATTCTAAGCTGAAAAATAGGAACCAATTTGTTTTTCGTATTTCTAGTGACTCCTTGTTGGGGGGTTGAAAATTAGCAGTTTGTATGGGGAAACTTTTTTTTTGCTTATTAGTAGAGGGGTCTTATCGGCAGAGGGGTACTGGATGGTATATGATAAGCAAGTGGGCTAGATAAGCAAGTGGGCTAGATAAGCAAGTGGGCTAGATAAGCAAGTGGGCTAGATAAGCAAGTGGGCCACTTCAACTGACCTTCTAATTAAGAATCTCAATAAAAACACAATTAACTAATTAATCAATTTAAATTAATTAATATCCTCTTCTCTAGAGGTCTCAATCACTATCTTATAGGTTCTTGCATTATGACTGGGTTGGCAGCATAGCCTATAGTGCCTTTCCTTTAATTGGGCCCCCTTTCCTTGCCTTAAGAAATTAATTATTATTCTCTTCTTTAAATGTCTTAATTATTATCTTATAAGTCCTTAAGTTATAATTAAGTTAATAATAGAGCTTATAATGCCTTTCTCTTAATTATATCTCTCTTTCTTATCTCTTATTTTTAGTTAATTTAGCTTTTCTCTTAATAATAAGAACTATTTAATTAATTATATCTCTTTCTTCTTATATAGTTATCTTCCCTTTATTTTATAGCTAAGTTTACTTTACTTTATATCTCTTATTAAGGGTTACATTTACTTATTAAAGGTCTTATACTTTGAATTTTAAAAGTATTAATATATATAATAAGCGAGTAGCGCAGATAAGCGAGTAGCATATAAATCCCTCTATTCTTCTTTTTTCCATTTAATTAAATAATTCTTAATAATAAACTATATCTTAGCTAAATAAAGAAGCTAAAGTCCT
>JAMAKE010000376.1:2548-16304 GCA_023628695.1 Nectriaceae sp. PG4201
ACAGAGATCACACCAACAGAGGCCGCTGCTGGGGTGGATTGCCAGGGGATGGCTTGGCCAAGGCACATCATCCGGCCAATCCAGCGGAACGGCGCAGCCTTCGAAGTCATCCACGTTAAACGAGTTCTTCGTTAGTGGTGGCTCAGGTAGTATGAAGGCCTCCAGCGTCTCCAAATCTCTCGGAGGCACTGGACCTGGTGTCTCCCATCGAAATCGGACGTCCTGCCCTCCAGCGCGAAGCGAGGAGATGAAGGCGTTCCCGGCCTGGATCATCACGGCGGTGCGGTCATCGGATCTGAGCAGACTGAACAACGTGGGTGCGCTGTCGTCGGTTCCAAAGCGAGAGCTGTAGCTACGCAAGGACAGATCCAGCCCAGCCTGTTTCGTCAGAGGGATAAAGCAGAGCAAGCCGGGGTTATCGGCAGTCATCCTTCGGTATTGCCTTCCGAGTTGAATATGTCGGTAGAAGGATGACTTACTGCACTTGGCGAGATCTAAAATCTCCTGGAGAGTGCCCCGCGCTAGATACTTTCTATTCCTCGGAATCAGCTGGTCATGGTCCACGGCCTGGTCGTAGCAGGACAGGGCGTAGAGGAGTTCTTGGAAGGCAAGGGCTCGCCCATGCTGCTCGAGAAGGCCTACTCTCTTCGCCATGCGTTCCCCAATCGGGGTCATGTCCTGATGGGCTGTTAAAACCGCGGCCGATAACCCTTGACTCCGCCATTCGGTGACCAGATTCTGGAATTGGCTAACAGCGAACGAGCTTAGAACTGCAACGGCCATTTTGGCTTCCTCGGGGCTTTTGATCAACTTCATTGCCGCGTCCGTGAGCGGCTGCGAGAACCCGTCGTTGTCTATGAATTGCTTCATGGATCGATTCGCTTTGGCGATGATGGACTTCTGTGTCTCTTTGGAGACTTTCTCCTTGGGCTTGGGCTTGAGATTTCGTTTTCTCTTCCCCTGTATCAACTTTCTCAAATTATCATGTTCCAGTTCGTATGTGCCGCACTCTTGGCATACCGTGGTATTGATCGGGAAGATGTCCTCATCCTCGAAGAGGAAATTCACCGCCAGAGCGAAGGAGGCGGTATAGTTGATGACATAGTGGTACTCATTGGGTCGGGTAACGACGAGGTCTCCGGGTCCCGCGCATATGACCTTGAACTTGATTCCGTGGCCCTGTAGAACTCTCGGACTGATGACATAGCTTGCATGCCTTATCGATTGGTCGCATTGAATCCCACCATCCCCGAAAAACAGCTTCTCCAGATCACGAGAGGAGGCTGGGTCGACCAATAGCCAAATCTTCCAGCCACAGATGGCGAGGTTAACTGATCGTAAAGATCCGTCTTCCTTATGGAATGCCGTCCCGGAGTGAGCATCGCCCAAGTGCCAATAGTATGTGTTGATACCTGGAGCGTCGCCAAGACCCTCGAGAGTATTGCCAGGGTATAGAAAACGTCCGGGAGGAGCCCCACCCAGACAGAGTTCTGCGTCGATCGTCTCGTCCAGGGGGGGACCAACATAATAAGGAACCGTCTTTTCCGTTGGCGGCTCCCCTGCCATATTTTCCAAAAAGTCCATTACCTCCTGCGGTTGTGGTGGTGGTGACGATTGAGCGGGGGATTTGGTAAAGTTGGAGACAGAGCCATCGAGATCCTCGAGCATTCCCAAGCGCAGTGTAGGCCCAAGGCCATTGCGCTTTGCCTTTGCCCATAGCACAGCACTGACATCCTCGCCCTCCCGCGGTATCTCGATCTTCTCCAGACGTGCCTGCCACTCAAGCTCGGGAAGCCGCACGACTTTGCCGATGCCACGAAACCCCTCCGTTTGGGTGAGATCCTGTAAGGCTTCGGGCATGCCCTGCCCTAAAAGCTCGACATCCAGTCGGAATTGCTCGTCACTAGAGTATACCACCTCGATCGGCCGATCATCATCGGCCTGCTTGCCTTCCCTTAACCGCTTACTGCGACGGTTCGTGGATTCCTCGCCGGTCGTTCCGTCGCCGCTTGTCTCGTTCGTATCGGCCGTCTTGTCTTTGGCGTTTCGTTTGGTGGGCTTTCTCGAATGCTCAGCACCATCTGATTCGGGGTCAGTTGTCGCAGGTACGTTGTGGCCTTCTAGCTCAGCAAATCTCCGTCTGAAAGCGTCGAGCTGAGTGTTGATGCTTGAAGCCGCTTCTAGGATAGACCTCATCCAGTCCGACGGCGGTTGATGACGAGGGCGGGTGGCCGGCTCATCATCATCACCACCATCGCGCTGCTCATCGGCGTCGTCTTCGCTATGTCGCGACCTGTTCTCTTCAATCTCGGGGGAAGCTACTCGGCGCCCTTCACCCCCAGAGACATTCTCTCGGATAATCGCTGTAAGGCTCTGTACCTGTAACTGAAGATCATCGAGTTCCTTTCTTATCCCGGAAAGGTCGGTTCCCTGGGCTCCTGTGTCCGACATCCTAGAACTCGAGGAAAGTAAGAATCTAGTAAGGTCAAGGAAAGAAAACCGAACAAACCGGGTTGCAGTGCAGAGCTCACCCAAGCTGATGCGAAAGGGTCGGGGCGGATCAGCTGTGGAAGAGCGAGGAGGTGTTCTTTGTTCTTTGATGCGAATGTCGGGGCGGATCAGCTGTGGAAGAGCGAGGAGGTGGTCTTTGTTCTGTGTATGAAGAAGGGACGTAAAGTTGGAGGGGCAAATGTAACTAGATTGATATAGCTTTAATGCGAACGTGAAGTGAGCTCGACGTGAGAATCAGTGATAACACGCCCGGCTAGATTAATCAAGTCAGGATTTGGCGACAGACACTTCCAGATTCTTAACCTGAAAGGATATGATGTAGAATAGAAGGAAGAGAAGAAGAAGAAGAGGGGCGGGGGGGGGGGGAAAAAAAATTAAAAATAGAAAAAATCTGAATAGAATAAATAAATAAATATCAATATATGTATATAGATGATTTATTTAATCGCAAGCCGCCTTGGGGGCGAATATTGCACCGGTCGGGTATACACTTTAGCAATCCGACGGATAGAAGATGGTGTAGAACGCATCTTCATAAATAATCCATCAAATATGAAAAATATAATGATAATAAAGAGCATTTAAATTTGTGCGTTCTTGGTGGGTAGATATGAAGGGTCTATACAGGTGCCAACAGGTGCCGTACTGTCGGTTGCCTTCAAACTCCCAATTGTTATTTTCCTCTTCCTATTAACTTCCCCTCTATCTTGTCTTCACCCACCACTTCCTACCTCATCTCTCTTTGATTCCTTTATTTGCAGAACACCCTCTTTAGTACCTACCATCTTACTACCTTCTCTTGATCCTATCCGCCCTTACATCGCAGTTCTAGACAATAGGCACTCGAGTCTCGTTTATATGCCTCCTGCTGCCCCCTCCCCCACCCTGTCGGATTGCCTTTGTGATCGACGGATGCTAGCTAGGTTGCCATTATAGAGCGCTTGCCTAAAGATCTTCCTTACCAAGGGCTGAGATACGCTCGAGGAGATGATTCTCTTTCAACCCCTTTTTTTTCCTCCCTCGTCCAATTACGGGTTTGCTCCCACATAAGGCCCATGATCTAACCATTAATCTTGAATAGACTAATGATCCCTCGGCTGGCCCATACTAATATACCTCTTTCTCTTCGTCTCCATCAAGCACGCAAAAGGCGAGGCGCCAAAGCCATCGGGTCCGAGGCGGCTTGACAGCTGGCAGGGAAGTGCAAACGGGCGACGATGCGATGAGTGAATCACGGCTGCTAACAGGTGGCAATGCAAACATCCATCTGCCTAGAATTTTCCTCTCTCTGCCACCTCACCTTTTCACCTCACCTTTTCACCTCACCTTTTCACATCACCTTTTCACATCACCTTTCTTCATGTTCCCTTCGTCTTCGCTTGATCAAGAACCTACGCCCTCTTCATACCTGGCTAACCCTTCCTATAGAAAGGCGCCTATTTCTCCTGATCTTCCTTTCCGCTTCAAACCGACTGGCAACTCATCATCAAGCCTGGTCGCCATGGAGAACCCGAGCAACGACGGTAAGTTGCTTTCACACCACTCTTGGATGGCAATATAGGCCTGTTCATCGCTAATGAATGGAAACAGTCCCAGAAGACTCTTCTGATCACTATGAGCAAGAGCTATGCACCAGAATCACCAGTAGACTCTCCCCCACCCTCTCTGCCAGGCAGTCTAGATCGATGGAATACTAATAATACTCTACATAGATCTTGCCAATGGTCACCCTTCTTACGATTCTTGTACTGCCGACACTCCTTCTCCTGCGAGCACGGTTCCCAGCGCTATTGACAATACCGCGGTGAACGAGACTCTCGATCCCTCCAATGTCGCTGTTCCCGACAACGCTGGTGGTGATCAGATGGACACCACACCTGATCCCGCTGACTGGAATACCTCTGATGATAATCAGATGGACATCACACCTGATCCCGCTGATTGGAACCACGCTGGTGATAATCAGATGGACACCACACCTGATCCCGCCGATTGGAATGCCGCTGGTGATAATCAGATGGACACCACTCCTCCTGATGCCACTGCTCCCAGTAGCCATAAAGGCTCTGGGCATAACATTGAGTGCCTTGTGCACATCAACGACGAGCTCCTCCCTGGTTACCCAAAGGAAACAGTCTGCAGAGTTGGCAAGGGTGTGCAAGCGGGCTTGACTACCTCTGCGCGATGTATGTCGGGTCCATACCGCCTATCGAGCGTCGCCATATGCATAGCAGTACGCGACGGCAACGACAAGCTTCTCGTCCGAACTCTCACCGTACCCTTGCACAAAGCTCACGATGCGCCCCGGCTAGAGGAGATAGCCAGTGATGACTTGGCCACGTTGGAGTCTCTATATCCAACTACCCATGTCAACACTGCCAACATGAGGAACGGGACCTATCCACGAGGTTACCAGGAGCAGTTCGCTCACATCGACAATCGTGCAGCCACCTCTGCAGCGGCACACATGTCCTATGTGACCGACAAGGTCGTTTGTTGGAGTCTTGAAATCGCGATGGAGGATATCATCAACACCCACTCCGACATCCCAACTCTGCAGCGGCGCAGCTCCCAGTGCCCATCGCAGGCCGCCATTGTATCGGGAATCTCCTCCTTCCTCGACGAGACCAGCGGCGTCATTCACCTCAGGGTATCCTTTCCCTGGTCTGAGCATTGTCGCTCACAGTGGGAGGCACTGGTCGATGATCGGCTGGACCCGAACCCATTTGTCCACCTAGGCGATGGGCTCCGGACGAAATCGCTGGATGACCTCACATACGACAATGTCAAGACGGACGATCTCCGCCGGCCCACGAAGTCGTTGGACACCGATATGGCTTTCTTGTCGCGAGATTCGCGGACGGCAGCGCTCATTGTCGGAGCCGTTGACGAGCTCGAAATGCAGGACGAGTTCGCATCTGCCCTGTGGCAATCAAACGTCACCATGAAGGCGTTTGCAGATAAGTTCTCGGCCTGGAAGCCCCAGGAAGACGATCTGGAGAAATTTGGTGTTCAAGCCGACGGTACCTACAAGCGGCAGTACTTCATCCTGGATATAAAGGATCAGGCCGCTTACCTCCCCGACTTGGATCAGGCTTGCCTCATTTACCTACAAGTCCCCGTTGGCAAGCGTCCCCCCCCCATCCCGGAGCGGCTCTCCGCCGCGCAGGTCAGCCAGGTGGCCAACGGCCTCGTCAAGAGCCTGCTCCTCGCCGAGAGCGCTGGTGATAGGGAATTTAACTTGTGCGCCATACAGCTCCGGAAGCTGCAAGACAAGCTAGAACGTACGCAATCCGAAACCACGTCCGACATGCTACAGGACGAGATCCGTGAGAAGGAAGAAGCCCTGCCGACGATCCATGAGCGCACATACCAGATCCGTGCAGCCAAGGCGCTCTATGAATTCGTTCCCGAGAAGCGTGCTGGCCATACTCTGATGACGCCAGTTGACCGATTTGCCGCAGCAGTAGCCTGCGCCGACCGTCTTCGGAAAGCCGACCAGGAGCCTGAGGTCAGCTGGAGAGCTCGGATCTCCCAATGGGTCCAAGAGGCCGGAGTTGTGGTCACCTCTGAGAACACCACCCCCTGGGGCCATGCTTTCAAGGCGGTACGACTCCCACTCCCTCGAGGAGTCCGGGCCAACGTGGCGATGTTCGCTGCGAAGACTCCCACTCAGACAGCCTGGACGAAGGGTTTCGCTAACCCACCTATCGCCATCAACATCCCATACACGAGGATGACTGGGTCGGTCGAATACTGCCTCAATCACTTGTTCGATAGTGATAAGGGCAGTATCACCGGCAAGATCTGGTGGTCACCATCCGATACCACGACCAAGCACGAGTGCGCGACCGTCAGCACCTACAATGGCATGCCCGAGAACACTCCAGGAAGGGCATGGTGGGATTATACACTGCAGTTCCGCAACTTCCAGGAAGCCTTCACCAGGGACCTGCACCAGGCCTTCCCGGTCCTAGGGCAGCGCTATCGCGATGGCGTCTATGTTGGCGAGGTCAGGGAGGCCATCGCATGTATGCAGAGGACCAAAGCCGGCCATGTATTGATCACCGGTGGTCCAGGTGCTGGGAAGTCGGCTCTGGCCAGGGTAGTCAGCGAAGCCGTCATTGCCGGTCCCGTCGAGAAGGGCTGGGTACGCATCGAACCCGCGGAGAAGGAAGAGGGGAAGGAGCAGCACAAACACAACGCCAAAGCCAAAGCCAAAGCCTCCACCAAATCCGACACCGAGACCCAGCCCGTTGCCGACGAGTCTCAGTGGACCTGCCCCACGCTCGAGGAGACTGACCAGACGAGGACCCAGCGCCGAGCGGCGAAGGCTCCCGAGGGGATCTTGTCATCCGACAAGGCGACGGCGCAGTACGACACCTGGCAGCCTGACGCCGCGGGCCCGACCCTCGATTACAAGGTACCTGATGGATGGAATACCACCGCAGCCGACCAAGACCAGTATGACTCCTTCGGGGGACCGTCTGGATCCACACAGGATGCGAGCAGAGTCGGGGTCAGGGGCAAGGTCGCCTGGGTTGCCGGCACCAACAGTCTTGTGAGTGATGCAGCCAACCGTTTCGTCGAGAGTGGAGAAGCCCGCCAGGTCTGCCGATTGTTCCCATGGACAGTAGAGCTCCATAACCTTATTTCGCCCTGCCAGGCACCGCAGCCGAGCTATACGGATGAGGGACTCGCCACGGCCAGCAAGCAAGATCAACTCCTGGCGGTTCACAGCCATCATATGCAGCTCCAACGCTACACGACCACAGCTCCCGCTTCCAACCCAAACTCCCTGTCGGAGCTGGCTTTGAGCATGGCGCAGCGGGAACCGCAGACGTGGTCGCTAGTTCTGCAAGCACGGCTGGACAAGGAGACGAGCCCGAGCTCTTTCGACATCAACCGCATCGAATACATGGAAGCCGCCCGCGACCTGCTCGTTGCTACCGCGCTCGCCTGCGATGTCATCTGTGGAACGCCAGTCAGCATGGCCGAGCTCGCCAACCATACCGCCCAGGGCGGTTGGCAGCCAGACCTGATCGTGGTGGACGAGGTGGGCCGGGAGCATGAGACCAGCGCGCTTATGGCCTCCTCCAAGTTTCCCGAAGCGGCGGCCATTTACATCGGCGATGTCTACCAATTCAGCCCGATGTCCCTTGCCAAGAGTGAGAAGAGGTTCAAGGACATCTTCGGCAACCAGAGAGGCGTTAGCCTGTTGGACCGAGCCAGTGCTCTAGGAAAGCTTGACTTTGTCCTCAAATCGAATCATAGGGCGCATGGCTCCGTCTGCAATTGGCCGCAGGAGAAGATCTATACGTGGACCATGTCCCTGGTGAATGGGAAGTCGGCAGCTACCGCAGCCTGGAACCAATACCTCTTGGAGGACGTCTCCAGTGTCATCCAGACTGCTACGGTCTGGCTAAACGTGATCGGCGGCCAGGAAATCAAGATGGGAACGTCCTTCAGCAACGAGGCCAACTGCCGTATCGTGATGGAGCTTGCTGTGTGCCTCTTTCGGGACTCCCCCGTCTATAACATGAAGGACTTTATGAACCAACGCGAGCCTGTCCGTCGTGGCAGCATCATGATCATCGTGGCTTATGCTCAACAAAAAGCTCGATACCTCTCGCTCCTGCGGGATGTTTGCAAGGCGGAAGTGCCCGAGGGTCTCCTCAGCGTGCGCACCATCGACGAGTCGCCGAGCCACGAGGCAGATATCGTCATCATCGACCTCGTCCGCACCACCAAGGCCGGCTTCATCAACAACCTACAGCGGCTAAGCGTGATGACAACCCGCGCACGCCTTGGACAGTTCATCGTCGGGAGTGGAGACATTGCCGAGCGTGGCCTGCTTCGCTCGCTATTCCACTGGATCAAAGACCGCCAGGCAGTGGTCAAGGTTGGTGGAAAGAAACTGCAATGGGGTGTCTGGTGTGACCGTTGCGACCGACCGGGGCACGACATCCTCGAATGCAAGGTAGATCTGCTCTGTGAAACTTGCCAAGCTGCTCAACGCCCATCTTCCCACAACGCTCGTCGCTGTCCGCACGTTGCGCCTGCCTCTGGCCTACTCCAGGATGCGATTCCTGCTTTAGACAAAGGACGCCCATGGCTCTTCAACACCTATCACGACAACGAACAACAGGGTATGAAGCGCACCCGAGTCCGGAAGGCCAAGCGAGCCGAGCGCCAGCGTGGACCCGAGAAGCGAAGGGCGACCGAGTCTGCGGTTATAACTCAAGCTGCTATGGAGTATCAAGAAATGGATTTCGATCGTGCGGCCTATGAGGATAATGATAAGGATGAGGATAAGGATGGGGATAAGGATGAGGATGAGGATGAGGATGAGGATGAGGATGAGGATGAGGATGAGGATAAGGATTTATACAGCGCAAACTAGACAGGACTAGACAGGGAAGATGTCTTATGCTGGCTTTAGAGTTGTAATAGAGTGCGACAGTAAAGGTGGTAAGGATGCTCATGGCCCAGGGCACTAGGATCGGGCAGGGTTTGGCTGAGATAAGGATGATAGTCATTACAATCATCTCAAGATAGGACCATAAGAAAACACACCTTTGCTTCATTTACCTACACTAAAACAGTATCATGAAAGGTCCTTTGAGCACTTTGTAATCTTTGAATCGTCTGTCTTTCCCCCCACTATACTACCTATCTATACTATGCTTTGGCCCCAATGAGTAATATGAGACATTATCTAAGCCCCTACCTACCATGGGAGCTTCAACCTATTATATATTAATAATTATAACCTCCCTCATTATAAGATGTTATTGAAATAGTAAATAACTTTGCTGGTTTTACTATTGTCAAGGTTGGTGAAGTTCCCACCATGGGACTTTTACCCATCCAAGTATATATGACGAAAAAGAGTGTAGTACGGGGGGAATGATAGTTCCCTTATAGTATTAGGTTTATCCTGGAAACTAAAGTCTAAATCCTCGTACACCAGTTAGAAGGAAGTGCGAATAATGTCCCTAGAACGTTGTGTTATAAGATAGGTAAGCTATATCCTCCCCGTCGGCGTTTCAAGGGTTGGATATGTACCTGGAAAAAGGACGGCGTGGCCGATGCTCTACCACAAAAGTCCGAGGGATGTCTGATTAGATGGATAAAGACAAGGAAGGAGACAATGAGAACTCCACTGACACTCAACTCAACACTCCCCAAGCCAGGATATTTGGATTCATTATATACAGACGAGCATAGGGCTTATGCTTAATGTCCAACTCACTTCCGAATGCCAATTCTGCCTGCCTTCTAGTTCCATCTCTTTAGGAATAGAGCTATCCAGTTCTTTATTCGAGAAGAGAAGCCTTAGAGAGAAAAATCATAGATAAAAGGAATAGACCCTACCTAATAGAAAAGCCCATATTAAGAAAAACGGCGCTATTGACGACATGGGGGCAAAACGATAGAAAAACTAAGGGGGCAACCCAATAGACTTAACTACACTTAAAATGCTTAAAAAGCATATAAATAAGAAGATAACTCTCAAGAGATATTACTTATGCATTTTTGAAACCATAGAAGCCAAGTTGCAAGAGTGCGAACGAGTTAAAGTTTTCGTTGTAGTTATAATTCGGGGATATAATTAGTTGTCCATGTTTAGTCATAACCCAAACAGCCAATAACCCCAATCCAACCCAACCCCAGCCCCAATTCGAACCGTCAAGGTTATTCAGGGTTAAGAGTTGGGGTTAGCTAAGCAGCTTTTCTTAGGGTCGGAGCCAATGCCATAGAAAATGCAAGAATGCAGAGGGTCCTTCGGCCAAAACCAAGACAAGTTCTACTACCTACCCTATAGCTAGTCAATATATCATCGGGTTCCCCCCACCCCCCCTTGGAGCTATTATGCATAGGGAGTATCTCTATAATTATACTATATAGGGGAAGGTTCAGTTTATTATATAACTTATAGCGAAAGGCATTTTTTGATAGGATAGCTAGGTTATAGCTTAGATGCAATCATCATCAAAACACAAAATTTACAAGCATATTTAATAAGTATTTCATATATAAATTTTAAATTAAAAATTTCTAATTATATAAATATAATAGAATTGTGGTTCGCTTTTAATAGCAATTTATAATTTTTTGTATTTCAAAAAAGGCTATAATAATAAAATGTAATAATTAAACTCAACTAGGTATTGCCCTAACTCTATTAACTTCTTCGGTTGCTAACCGAGGAACTCTAATGTATAGGAAATGAAGGGGGCGCTAGCAGGATATAGGGTAATCAAGGATTTAATTTTAAGGCAACCGGGGAATTCTATTTTCTTAGGTATGCGTAATTTAATGCGCGTAAAACTTAGTCAATACACTTAATTATCTATCTAGGCAGTGCAGGAGGCTTAACAGTAGGCAATATCTCGAGCTGCAGAGGGGCAGGAGGAGTTCTAGCTATTTCAATGGAGACTAGAATAACAGCTCCTTAATAGGTATATATTTTGCTTAGTAGGGAGCAATACTAAAGATAGGGGCCATTCTAGGTTGCGATGTCTAAGGGCTTTAGGTATAGGGGGGAAAGTATATAAGTCTTTTTAAGTAGCTAGGAAGATAGAGAGATTCCTATGATAATAGGGGGTTATAAAAAGGTTTAAGTATTGCATTGGATGCTTTATGCTATAGGAGTTATGCAAGGCTTAGGAAGAGGATAGAGTTAAGGGAGGTTAATAGAAGAGATTAAGGGCTAAGTGCTAGTATAAAGGCATTATAGTCTCTATTATTGCATTTATATAGATATTACTATTAAATGAGAGCAATGGTTTATATAAAAGATTTAAGTTTTAAGAGGCAGAGGGTTAATTAAAGGAAGAGAGGATAGAGTAAGTATAGAGATGGATAGATAGATAGGTAGACTAGGCAGGACTAAAGGCATTTAATATCTACTAAGTATTTATAGAAATGGCAAAGGAGAATTGAATTAAGGAAAGGATTTAAAGAGTTAAGTATTAGATATAATGAAAATGTTCTTCTTTAAAGCCTTTAAGTCCTAGTGTTTAAATATTGCCTTTAAATATCAATAGAATAATATATATTGAATTTAAGTTTTAATGCTTAATAATTAATATATTAAAGACTAATTAAATCGGGCTAACCTTTAATTATAAATGACCTCTTAAGATATAAGCCTTAGGGTTATTACCTTATAGACTATAAGCCATTAGCTACTAGATTGCTTATCTAAGGGTTAATATTAAACAATTTACCATAGCTAACTATAGCCATAGGTCCTATTATATGCTAAGGACTTAATAATGCCTTTATTATACTAAGGTAAGGTAATTAAGGTAAGTCTAAGTGCTCTTGCTAAGAGACTAACCTTATATCTTAAATAAGTTAAGAGTGAAGCCTAAGGGAGTGACTTTTACTTAACCTTAACCCTGCCCTTGACCCTATGCCTAACCCTACCCTTAACTTTAACCCTACCCCTAACCCTATCTCTAACCCTATAGGGTTAAGGTTAGACAGAAATAAAGAGTGAAAAAAATAAAATAAAGGTAAGACAGGTTAAAAATAGAGGCTTCTTTATAAAGACTTTGCAAGTTACTTAGGGTAGAGAAGTATAAGAAGACCAATAGGGTTAAGGTTAATAATAACGCTTAGGAAAGGAATGGCTAAAGTTAACCTTTAGCCATTTAAAGTAAGGCTATTAAGGTTTAGGAAGAAGAGATTTAAAGTGAATATATTAAGGTTATAGTTAAGGAAAGGTAGAAGTTGGCTTTAATAGACCTCTAGGCTTTAACTATTAGCCTCTTAGATTTAATCTCTAACCTTTGACTTGGTAAGTTGCTTAGAGTAAAGGGTTATATAGGAAGAATAGTATAGTCAAGGTTAAGGGTTATAATTAGCAAAAGAATAGCTAAAGGTCAACTTAGGGTGCTTTAGGCAGAGCTATAGGGTTAAAGAAAGGAAAGGGTTCAAAGTGGACATACTAAGGGTTATAGTCTTAGGTTAGTTAGAAGTTAGCTTTGACCTCTAACCTCTAACCTCTAACCTCTAACCTCTGACCTCTAACCTCTAACCTCTGACCTCTAACCTCTGACCTTTGACCTCTGACCTCTAACCTTTGACCTTTGATCTCTGACCTCTGACCTCTGACCTCTGACCTCTGACCTCTGACCTCTGACCTCTGACCTCTGACCTCTGACCTTTAACCTCTAGCATCTAACCTCTAGTATAAGTGAGGGTGCTCCAACATCCAACCTCTAATGCAAGTAGGCAGGAGGGTGTTACGGGCTGTAGGGTAAGCGCTTCTAGGGACTTGAAAAGAAGTTGACCTCTAAGGTTAAGGTTAAAAAGGGTTAACCTCTGACATTAGGGTTGAAAAGGGTTAAAAAGGGCCAACCTCTGACGTTAGGGTTGAAAAAAGGTTGAAAAGGGCTAACCTCTAACCGCTGACGTAGGGGATCGCGCTGCGGCGGGGGTCATAGTCTAGATCAAGGTCAAGGTCGGGAGCGAAGGCATATAGAGAGGAGGATGGTGAACCGGCTACAGGAGCATGTGCAGGACGAGAGCCGGCGGCTGGCGGCGTTATATGGATGGCTAGATCAGGTCCGAGGGGTCGGCTGCAGCGTATGCTATGTCAAGTGGCACATACAAGGGGCACAGGAAGAGGATAGGAGGAAATATTAGCATGAGCGGGGGATGTGTAAATTGCTAAAGCAGCGGGACTTTGATAGGTGGCAGGCGCAGGTGCGGTTTGACGATTTTAAGTGTTACTGGGAATGTGGTTTACTATATGACTAGTGCAAGGTGGCTCGGGTGGGGGAGAAGTATAGTTATCGCAATACAGTGCTGCTGGTTGTGATGATGGCATAGGTAAGTAAGACAGTGGAAGGGCTTGTATTAGAGAAGTTTAGGGTAAATGCTTAAGATCAAAAGGGGTTTTGAGATTAGGTAATTCGCGAATAATGGCTCTATAGAAAAGCAATGACAAATGGGCTTGCTATATGGGATGAGATTATTTAGTTTATCTCAGGGCTAGAGAAGAATAGATAAGGAGGTAGAATAAAGGGAGGGAATTAAGAGAGGTATAATTTTAATAATAAATAAAAGAGTAAGGAGAAATATATATATAACTTATATATATAATATAAAGATTAAGTAGAAAAGGATATTAAGATAATATTAAGAAATAAGATAATATTAAGAAATAAGATAATATTAAGAAATAAGATAATATTAAGAAATAAGATAATATTAAGAAATAAGATAA
>JAMAKE010000421.1:0-11735 GCA_023628695.1 Nectriaceae sp. PG4201
CCTAACCCTAACCCTAACCCTAACCCTAACCCTAACCCTAACCCTAACCCTAACCCTAACCCTAACCCTAACCCTAACCCTAACCCTAACCCTAACCCTAACCCTAACCCTAACCCTAACCCTAACCCTAACCCTAACCCTAACCCTAACCCTAACCCTAACCCTAACCCTAACCCTAACCCTAACCCTAAAACTCAAACTCAAACTCAAACTCAAACTCTTACATTTATTAACCCTACTTCTACCTCCAACCCTACCTTTACCTTTTTTTTCTCTTTAACTTCTTTAAACCTCACTTTTTCTTTTAAACCTCCTTTAAACTTCCACTCTATTACTTACCTTACCTCTTTTTAACTCTCTTAAAACTCTTTAAACTCTAACCTTAACCACTCTCTTAACCTTAAAAACTCCTTTAAAAACTCCTTTAAAAACCACCCCCTAACCCTTTTAAACCCTCCCCCTAACCCTCTAAAAAACTCCTCCCCCTAACCCTTTAAAAAACCCCTCCCCCTAACCTTTAAACCCTCCCCCTAACCCTTTAAAAAACCCCTCCCCCTAACCCTTTAAAAAACCCTCCCCCTAACCCTTTAAAAAACCCCTCACCTTAACCCTTTAAAAAACCCCTCCCCCTAACCTTTAAACCCTCCCCTTAACCTTTAAACCCTCCCCTTAACCTTTAAACCCTCCCCTTAACCTTTAAACCCTCCCCTTAACCTTTAAACCCTCCCCTTAACCCTTAAAAAACTTAACCTTTAAACTCTTACTTTTACTTCTATCCCTACTTTTTTACCTTTATTTTTTTTTCTTAACCTTAACCCTTTTTTTCTCTTTAACTTCTTTAAAACTTACTTTTTTAAACTCCTTTAAACTTCTACTTTACTACTTACCTTATCTCTTTTAAACTCTTTTAAACCCTCTCTTTAACTACCCTTAAAACTCTTTAAACTCTTCAAAAAACACTCCTAACTCTTACTCCCTTTAACTCTTTTAAAAATACTTAACCCTTTAAAAAAAACCCCTTAACCTTTTAAACCCTTTAAAAAAAACCCCTTAACCTTTTAAACCCTTTAAAAAAAACCCCTTAACCTTTTAAACCCTTTAAAAAAAACCCCTTAACCTTTTAAACCCTCTAAAAAAAAACCCCTCAACCTTTTAAAACCCTCTAAAAAACCCTCTTTAACCTTTTAAACCCTCTAAAAAAAACCCTTAACCTTTTAAACCCTTTAAAAACTACCCCTTAACCTTTAAACCCTCCCCTTAACCTTTAAAAAAACCCATTCCCCCTAACCTTTAAACCTCCTTTTTACTTTACTTTTCTACTACCTTACTTCTACTTACTTCTTAATTACTTTCCCTCTTAACTTCTTAAACCTCTTTATACTTTCTTTTCTTCTCTTAACCTTCTTCTCTATTTTACCTTTTCTTCCTCTCTTTCTTCTTACTTTACTTCTCTCTCTTACTTCTCTTTACTCTTTTTACCCCTTTCTTCTCCTCTACCCTTCTTTCTTAACTCTCTTTAACTCTTACTCTTTTAAAAAACTACTCTCCCTAACCTTTAAACCCTCCTCTTAACCCTTTAAAAAACCACTCCCCTTAACTTTTTAAACTCTCCCCTTAACCCTCTAAAAAACTACTCCCCCTAACCCTCTAAAAAAAAAAACCACTCCCCTTAACTTTTAAACTTAACCCTCCTCTTAACCCTCTTAAAAATTACTCCCCCTAACCTTTAACTACTACTCTCCTCCTTCTCTTCTTTTTTACCTTTTTTTTTCTCTTTCCTTACTCTCTTTACTCTTAACCCTACTTCTCTTACTCTTAACTCTTTTACTCTTTTAACCTTAAAAACCCCTCTATTAAACCTTTTCTACCCTATTAACTCTACTCTCTCTCTTTAACTCTAAACTCTTCCTCTCTTTTTACTCTTACTCTATACTAAACTTAAAAATACTCTCTCTTAAATAACTATTTTAAACCTCTCTTTTAAACCTACCCCCTCTAAAACTACCTCTTTCTTCCCTTCTTTTAACTTCTCTTTAACTTTTACCTTCCTACCTTTTTACTCCTACTTCTACTTTTAACCTTCTTCTCTTCTTTCCCTCTACTTTACTACTCTCCCTTACTTTTCTCTTTTTTACCCCCCCCCCTTACTCTCTCTACTCTTCTTTCCTACCTCTCTCTAACTCTTACTCTTCAAAAAAAACCACTTCCCTTAACTCTTATATACTTTCCTTAACCCTTTAAAAAACTACTCCCCTTAACCTTTAAACCCTTCTCTTAACTCTTTAACTCTTCTTACTCTCTTCTCTCTCTTTTAACTTAAACTCTTCCTTTTCTTTTACTCTTACCCTTATACCTACCCTTATACTCCTTTTTAAACTATTACTTTAAACCTCTCTTTAAAACTCTCTTTTAAAACTACCTCTTTTCTCACTCTCCTTAACTTCTACTTTCTTACCTTTTTACTCTTACTTCTACTTTTCTTTCTTTTTTTTACCTTCTTACCTTCTTACTTCTTACTTTTACCCTCTTTATCTCTCTCTCTCTCTCTCTCTCTCCCTACCTTTTTTTAACTTTAAACTCTTTCTTTACTTTACTTTTCTAATACCTTACTTTTACTTACTTCTTAACTTAAACTATACTTCTCTCTTTAACTCTCTTAACTTCTTAAACCTCTTTTTATTTTATTTTCTTCTTTTAACCCCCTTCTCTTTCCTATTACTTTCTTACTCTCTCTTACTTTTCTCTCTTTTATTACTTTATTACTCTCTTTCTTACTTCTCTTTCTTCATTCCTTTCTCTCTTTTTTAACCTTTTTTTTCTCTTTCCTTACTTTCCTTACTTTTCTTACTCTCTTTACTCTCTTCTTCTCTTTTTACCTCTTTCTACCTTACTTACTTACCTACCCTCTCTCTATACTTACTTCTTTTACTCTTAACCCTTTAAATAACTACTCTCCCTAACCTTTACCTAACCCCTCACCTTAACCTTCAATTAAAACCCTTAAAACTCAACCCTAACCCTCACCCAATCCCTCACCCCAACCTTCACCCTATCCCTTACCCTAACCCTCACCCTAACCTTCACCCCATCCCTCACCCTAACCCTCACCCAATCCCTCACCCTAACCCTCACCCAACCCCTCACCCTAACCCTCACCCAACCCCCCACCTTAACCTTCACCTTAACCCTTACCCCTCAAACTAACCCTCAAACTAACCCTCAAACTAACCCTCAAACTAACCCTCAAACTAACCCTCACCCTAACCCTCAAATTAACCCTCAAACTAACCCTCAAACTAACCCTTTCTTCTTACTTTTACTTTTACTCCCTTTTTTTTTTCTCTTAAACTCTTATTTTACTACTTACCTTTACTTACTTTTCTTACTCTTTAACTTCTTCTTAAAATACTTTAAAAAACTCCTTCTCTTTACTTTTAAACTCTCTCTTTAAACTCTTTCTACTCTTTTTACTTTAACTCTCTTAAAAACTCTTTAAAACCCCCTCTAAAACTCTCTTAAAAACCCTTAAAAACCCTCTTTTAAAACACTCTAAAACACCTAAAAAAACTACTCCCTTTAACTTTTAAACCCTCCCCTTAACCCTTCTTAAAAAAACTCTTAACCTTAACCTTTTAACCCTCCCCCTAACCTTTAAAAACCCACTCTCCTTAACTCTTAAACCCTCCCTTAACCCTCTTAAAAACTACTCCCTCTAACCCTTAAACTCAACCCTCTCCTTAACTTTTTAAAAAACCCACTCTCCTTAACCCTTTAAACCCTCCCCTTAACCTTCTAAAAAACTACTCCCCTTACCTTTTAAACCCTCCCTTAACCTTTTACTTACTACTCCCTCTAACCTTCTAAAACATTACTCCCCTTAACCTTCTAAAAAACTACTTACTCTTACTCTTACTTTCTCTTTTAAACTTCTTCTTTTCTTTTACTTTTACTTTTACTTCTTTACTCTTAACTCTTTTTTTCTTTTTNAGCTCTCTTTTAAAACTACCTCCTTTTTTTTTACTCTCTTTAACTTCTACCTTCTTACCTTTTTGCTCTTACTTCTACTTTTCTTTCCTTTTTTTACTTTCTTACCCTCTTACCTCCTACTTTCCCCCCTTCTCTCCCCCCCTCTCTCTCTCCTATTACTCTTTTTAACTTTAAACTCTTTCTTTACTTTACTTTTCTAATACTTTACCTTTACTTACTTCTTAACTCTTCTCTTTTTCCTCTTTTTAACTCTTAACCCCCCTTTACCTCCCTACTTACTTACTCTTTTTCTTACTCTTATCTCTTCTTTTTCTTTCTTTTTTTATATTTTCCCTTTTTATTATACTTTCTCTTTTATTTTAACTTTTCTTACCTCTTTTTAAACTCTCTTCTTAATTGCTTTTCTTCTCTCTTTTCTCTTTTCTTCTTAAAACTAACCCCCCTCTCTTTTTACCCTTTTTTAACTACTTTTTTAATTTTACTTTAAACTCATTACTTTTTCTTAATTATTACTTCTCTCTAAATTACTCTTTAAAACTACCCCTTAAAACTACTTTTTCCTAGAAAAAACTAACTCTCTTTAAAACTACCTTTTAAAACTACTCTCTTTAACTACTTTTTAAAACCTACTCCTTAAAAACCACCTCTCCCTAAAAACCACTTTCTACCTAAAAACTACCCCTCTACCTAAAAACCTTTTTTTTACTTAAAAACTAACTTTTTTTAACTTTAAAATAACTTAACCTTAAAAAACTATATATTCTTAAAAATAAATACTCTTCTACCTTAAAAATACTTCCCCTTAAAAAACTAATGCCTTATACTTAGCGCCTACCTTATATAGCGCCTACCCTACACCACTTACCTTATATTGCTTACCTTATACTACTTATCTTATACTACTTACTCTATATTATTTCCCTTATATTCCTTACCTCATACTACTTACCCTACATTGCTTACCTTACATTGCTTACCCTATATTGCTTACCCTATATTGCTTACCTTACATTGCTTACCTTACATTGCTTACCCTATATTGCTTACCCTATATTGCTTACCCTATATTGCTTACCCTATACTGCTTACCCTATACTGCTTTCCCTACACTGCTTACCCTACACTGCTTACCCTACACTGCTTACCCTATACTGCTTACCCTACACTACTTACCATACACTGCTTACCCTATATAGCGCCTACTATATATTATTTACCTTATATAGCGTTTGCTATTCCATTGCCTAGACCCCGCTAGCACTTACCTTTTATAAACATTTAACCCTAACTATAGCTTCGCCTTAACCATAATAGCGCTTACCCTTCATGAGCATTTAACCCTGACTACAGCTTCGCCTTGACCTCAATAGCGTTTTACCTTTATTAGCGTTTCTTACAACCTTCACCTTGACTCTAGCAGCGTTTACTACACCTTAGCCTTGACCCTATAAGCAATTACCCTCAGCTTCGCCTTAACCTCATAAGCGTTTATCCTCCGCCCGCAATAACACATCAGCAGTTAGCTATTACTTTTTTTTTTACTACTTCCCTCTCACTTTTGTTAGAGGTCAGAGGTTACTCTTTTAAAACTCTTACTTACAACCTAACTCAACCCAACCTGCTGCAGCGCGCCTACTTACATCAGAGGTTAGCGGTTACTACTTACCTCCAAGCATCAGCAGTTGCTACCTACTTAACTCTTCTCCTACTACCTTCTCACCTTTTAACATCAGAGAGCCTCAATCAACCCAACTATAATAAAAACTTCAAACTGATCATAATATCGCAATTTAACTTCTCTGCATTCTAAAATTAATAAGTAATATCTCTTCTTAATTACCTTTTAATGCATATAAATCTTGGAAATTTTAAATGCTGATAAACTTACGATCTTGCATTGATAGTTTTCTATGATCTAGCCTCCTGGTCATCATAGCGCTGAAGTTCCTAGTATGGGAATTTCAACGACCTAGTAAGCAAAGACTGCTGTCAAATTCTAGATAGCGCTGAAGTTCCCAGTATGGGAACTTCAACGACCTAGCAAGCAAAGACTACTATCAAATTCTAGATAGGTCAGAGGTTACCCCTTTAAAACTCTTACTTATAACCTAACTCAACCCAACCTGCTGCAGCGCGCCTACTTACGTCAGAGGTTAGCGGTTACTACTTACCTCCAAGCGTCAGCAGTTGCTACCTACCTAACTCTTCCCCTACTACCTTCTCACCTTTTAACGTCAGAGGTTGCTACCTTGTCACCTCCTAACTTCAGCGGTTGCTACCTTCTCCCCTCTATACTAACACTTAGCCGCCCTGAATCACAAACTCACTTAAATAACCCTAAACTGCTGCCTTAGGGGCTAGTTAGATAGACACTCCTGCTAAGTACTTATACTTTGAACTTTACTACTCTTATTACTACTACCTAAATACCCCCTCTATACGCTACCCTTATACCTATACTTATAGCCTTAATAATAACTGCCCAAGTTAAACCGAAAGCCTGCCTTAGGGTTAGGGTTAAGATATTATATTATAATAAACTTACTCTATATATCTCTTTATATTATAAATATTTAACCCTTACTAAATGATAGCCGATAAATAGATATATTTAGCCCTTTTTACTAATAACCATTTTCTTTAGCTAAGCTCAGCTAACAAGCGCGCTGCTACATAATTGGCCTGTACACACCTACTGCCTCCCAGTGAGGTAGTCTTACCAAGCCATAACATATACTCATGACACGTCTTAAATTTCCGGTTAAAATGCTTCAAAAACCACTTGGTACGGCCTGGCCGGCTAAAAGCCCCGAAACATAGAGGCATGACCATATCCGGGAACCGACATGAGCCATCCCCATCATATTCCGGATCTGCTGCGCGGCAGATGCCCTGTGGCTGATAGCATATCCAGCAGACAGCATATCGATCCATCCACTCCTTATTCTTCTCCCGGCACTCTCGAAGCGCCTTTTGCTTTGCCCGAATCCAGTCGTGGCGCCGCGCACACGCTGTAGCCGCATGCTCAAACGGTTTCCCCTCTACCCGACAATAAAGACAGCAGCCCACCATTATCTCGAGATCCCTCTCGTATTGACTCAACTCCTCGTCATAGACCCGAGCCTGGCGGAGAACCTCATTAGGCCCAGTAAAAACCATTTCGCCGGCGCCAGAGCTTGCTTCAGTACTATCATCACCACCTTGGCATGAGCTGTTAGTGGGCTCCGGTAGACAGAACTTCAGACTGGGTGGCCGGCGTTCGATGTGATGTTCGGGGCAGACGCCGCAAAGCTCGTCGCCCTCCATGCACCACCACCAGTCTGACTCCACATCAAGGAATTGGCTCAGGATACCGCGCGAACAGTGCTCTTGCGTAAGGTATAACTGCATGGCCTCCTTATCAGCGTCCAGTGGCCGGTCTAATTGCGGCTGCCAGGCCGCGCTGAGCAAAACGATGGATTCGGCTGGTTTACCATCCCGGCCAGCTCTACCCGATTCCTGCGAGAAATCCGTCATCAGGCTCGGGGCCCCAACATGTATGACCCATCGCACATGCGGATAGTCAAACCCGGGACCTAGTGCCGACGTAGCTACAATAGCGGGGGAGTTGGCAGCGTTAAGCCAGTGCTCGATGATCGCCCCTTTCTCATCCTCCGTGCCAGAGTCAGCGGTGTATGAAGGGCAATCCAGCATGTTAGCAAGCTCTGCCACAAGTTCCTTCGTCGGACAATAAAGAATGATCCTGTCCCGCTCGCTCTTGAATAGGTCTGTCCGATCCCAATATGTCTGTACGAGATGGGTCGCTCTCTCACATAAACTGCCCAACCCGCGCTCTCGCCGGACAATATATCGGATGTTGGGCCGGTTGGTTGACTCCCGGACGACGCGTGGCCGCACGAGCTTGTTATGCTCAACGAAGAGCTCATGATAGATCGGTGGCAGTGTCGCCGTCAACCAGACCGTCTGCGTCCGGACTCGCCGCACATGCCAGGCCAGTTGTGACATACTCCGTCGATAGTCACTCGCCGTAATTGTTAGATGACACTCGTCGATTACAATCCGATCCAGTCGCTGGCGGTCCACAAGTCGGTTGGCATACTCAAGAAACCGGTCTGAGCAGGCGGCCTCCGCCGAGGTAACAACGAGCGGTGCTGATTTAGTCGAGCCTGGAGACCAGACATGATGCTTCAACTTCACCTTATCCAGGCGACCGATCATGTTGCCGCGGAGAGCTACGGTGGGAAGGATTAAAATAGTTGTCGCAGCCGCTTTTAGCGCAACCGCGACCATGACTATTAGCGTCTTGCCTGACCCAGTCGCGAGGACGACGATGACCTGCTCGGCTGGCTGTGGACCCATCGTTGCCAGCATGGCGTCCCGCTGACCAGGGCGGCGCAGCCGCAGTTCCGGGTCATTATATAGCCCACGAGCTACCGTGACAAGCTCGTCCTCGTTTGCAACCGGCCTTATGCGAAACCGCGCCTTCTTATAGGCATTGAGCAGCCCCTGTGCCTGTGTCTCCGAGACTGTCCGTGGCCGCTTACCCTGGAGGAGTTGGTCTATCCGGAAGAGGGACCGCCAGCTCTGTGATGCCCGGTACGCGCGGTGAAGCAGCGTAGTCATGGTCAGTGTGGTGCTGCCAGCGTAGGCGTGGTTGAATGTGCGGTAGCTATGGTTGCTCATCCCTGCGAGGTACGCGAGTTCCGCCTCGTCTTCGACCTCCTCTGATGCTGCGACCTCCTCCATATCAAAGTTGGCCCGCTCCTTGGCGCCGAACTTCTCCTTGGTGATGGAGGCAGCAACCTGGCGCCACCATGCTACCTGGAACTGCGGCACCTCGGCACGTGCACACGCCTTGCGGAGACAGGATGAGACCGTACTATCCCTCCAGATCTCACCGTCGAGTTTCGACCATAGGTACGGGGAGAGCAGGGCACCCGGTTTGCTTTGGCGAAGGAAGACCTGGCGTAGCGGCGGCACGAGGGCGAGATAGGTCAAGAGCAAGTCCCCGATCGCCGGAGGCAAGAAGCGGATATTATCCTTCTCGGCACCAGTCTGCTCCTGGCTTTTATGATACCGTACATATACCATAACCAGCTTCTCCCATATCAGAATAGATCGACAGCGAGAACCTGTGTTAATGTAAGTTATAGAGAGTAGCTCTGGCGATCGCAATGGGGGACCCGGTGGAACTACTGCGAGCGTCACTAGACGCTTCAAGAACTCTTGGACATGTGCCTCGTAGATGGCTATCGCCTTGGGACAGAGACGGGTCCCGCCGTCCTGATCCGTTTGCACGAAGACCTGTCGTAGATCGGCCCGCCCTTCAATCCGCCGGAGGAGGGCATCCTGTGTTCCCTCCAGTATCTCGGCATTCCTCTCATCCGTCAACCACGAGCCGCCATAGTCCTCGAGGTCCAGGTCGTCATGTAGCCTCCACGCCTCGATCGGAGCAATATCCTTCGCTCCGAACAATAGCTCGTCGTAAAGAAGCGAGTGCGCTTGACGAAACTCCGACACGGCCAACTGCGATACCTGTTCCATATGCAGCTCAGTTCCCATGTAGTCGATTGTCTGTCCGTCGAGAGACCAGCGGGCCTGGTTCTTAGTAATGGCAGTATTGGAAGCTGCGAAAAGGTAAAGGCGCCACTGCAGGATATGCCCGAAGGCCGTCTCTGACATCTGCTGGAAATACCTCTTACATATCTGATCTAGCAAGTCGGGGATCTCATCTTCATTCTCCTGCTTCTGGAAGCATACAAAGTCAAACAGGATGAGCTGGGCGGTCCAGGTAAGTGCTGATAGGTTACTGTTGAAGTTGCCGGGGTCGTGCCATATACGCCCTTTGCGCTGCTGCTCATCATGATCGTCCTCATTCGTCGCTCGCGGTATAAAGGCCTTCTTCCGACTAAGCATGGCGCAGAAGCTTAGTATAGCAGATCGGAACGGCCTGCTCCCGACCGACTGGCAGATCAGGGCCACATAGAAGTTGCGAATGGCATGCTTCAGATCAGCATCACGCTCATCGCTGTCTTCCTCCTCTTCATCCGGGTTTTCCCTCGCTTTCTCGTCCTGTGCTCGTAAGGCTTCGATAATGCCATCCATGGCCTTCTGCTGCCGAGGCGTTGGCTCGATGACGTCCCGCGGCAACACTTGGTCCTCGTCGGCTCTTGTGAAGTGACCACCCTCGCAGAACACGACCCGGTAATAGTATACGAGAAGCTGCTTCATCCTCCGGAAGTACAACGTCAACGAGGACTCATTTTTGAAACTGCGGAAAGCGCGATGCCTGCTGTTGCTTGAGCTGCTACTGTCATGGTAATTGCTCAACCTCTTGGCCCGCTGCTGTGTCATCTTCCGATCGAGTGACTTATCGCTGCAGAGGCTATACGCATCCCTGAGGGTGGCCTCGGCAGCGATGAGGATACGGGTGAGGTCCATACTGTGCTCCCCCTCGCCGCTGCCATCCTTACCTGGTGCCTTGCTTGGCGGAAGTGAGTACGACGACTGAATCTCGGCGTCCTGGAGCCCCCGCAGATGGGCAGGGAAGCCGGTATGGACGAGCCAGGGAACTCGGTCTGCTCGGGTCTCCCCGACGTCCTGCACGACTCTGGCCTTCTCCTCTAGGTCGCGGGTTGCTTGGACAATATCTGCCTTCAGCCCCTCAAACAGCTTCCCCTCCTCCTGCGATGATGATGGCGGCGTGAGGAATCCAAGCTCTAATACCGCCCCGCTCGATGTTGATGATGAAGACGACGACGGACTCTCAACAATAAAGTAGTCAATGCGACCCTTTGCTGTGAAATACGTCTGGAGCCAGCAGTTCTGCCAGAGCGGGGTGGCCTCCCGATGCTGCGAGGCCTTCTTACCATGCATTGGCATGTGCTGGAACATCTTGGCGGGCCTCCGTGTACAGTAGTTGCAGCCCTTGTGTGTGCAGTAGCGGCCAGCAAAGACAGCGAGACCCTCGATCGGACTGCAGGGCCTCGTCCTATCGGGCCGCCACTGCCGCAGCTCCTCCACTGGGCGCAGGTCATAGCTCATCAAGAGCTCGATGGTGGACTTTAGCTTATCGCCCCCCATTCGATGCGGTTCGGCCCGCAGGTGGCTCTTCCAGCTTGATACCTTTGGGATTAGACATGTCCTACATGGTCGGCAGACTACAACCCGGTGGCTGGGGTCATAGCGGAAAGTATCTAGCCCCATACTACTTATTATATAGGGAAGAGGAAGAAGAGGAAGAAGAAGAAGAAGAAGAGGAAGAAGAGGAAGAAGAAGAAGAAGAAGAGGAAGAAGAGGAAGAGGAAGAAGAAGAGGAGGAAGAGGAAGGTCTACTACTAATTCTTTACTTATAGATTCTAAAAAGCCCCTAAAGTCCTCCTCGCCCGCCCCCCCCCCCCCCCCTCTTTTCTTCCTCATTTATCATTCATGCATTCATTCATCATTTTATCATGATTATTTATTGTTATTATTGTCGTCAGCGGCCGTTATCGTCAGAGCCCAGCGTTTCATATACCATGCCCATTTTGCTTTTGTCTCTAACCCCACCTTCAGCTTTTCAATCATTCTGACCAATCAGCTTATTCCCTTTCACTGAAATCACCTTTCACTGAACTCCAACCCGACCACCAACGACCACCCAACCCCAGCCATGTCATTTCCCCCGCAGATTACGCCCGGAGGGGTACCTCCCCGACCCCGACCGGGGTCTGACCTTTCACTGAAAGGTCGTCGCGCAATAGCGGCGA